>CAUYSK010050566.1:0-11830 GCA_963575035.1 Avahi laniger | reverse complement strand
GACAAATGCCAGAGGATGCACCAGGCCAGTTTATGGAGCATGAAACGTGAAGCTCTGGTCCCCACAGAATCTAAAGCCAGGAGAGTCAGGGTGTGGGGTCGCCAGACCACTACCTAGCTGTGTGACCCTGGGGGCTGGACTTAACCTCCTCTATAAAAGGAGACACTAAATCAATCACTTATTATAAAGGCTCCTTTCACCTCTGATCTTTTACCAATCCCCTCAATCTAAAACCAAAGGGAACCGCACGTTATATAATCCCATCCATGTGGAATGTCCAGAACGGGGAAATCTACAGGGACTGAGAGTAGATCAGTGGTCACTTAGGGCTGAGAGGTCAGGGATGATAGCTAAAAGGTCTGGGGTTTCTTTTTGGGATGATGAAAATGTTCTAAAATTGACTGTGGTGATGAGTCGTACAACTGTCTGATTATACTAAAAACCATTGAACTGTACACTTTAAATGAGTGAATTGTACGGTATGCGAATTATATCTCAATAAAGCTGTTTAAAGATAATCAAATGCAATCAAAGGGAGGTTGGACAGCAAAAAGAAAATTAACATTCACTGAACTACATCCTACGTGCCAATGCTTTTCTGATCATCCAGTCTAATGCACACCCTCTAAGGGAAAAATGATTCCCTATGCAAGGACTCAGAGAGGCAAGGAGGCAAGGAAGCCTGCTCAGGGTTGTGCAGCTGGTTTATGGCCAGAGCAGGGACTGCAGAGAGAGGGCAGATAAGCAAAGGGAAGAAAGACTCTGCAGGGGAAAGTGTTCCATAATGAGGGTGACTCCATGTCACCAGGACAGTCCCAGCTCACGCCTGCTGTGCAGGTGAGCTGCCTGCATTCTCAAGTGCCTGGAAGATGAATTAGAACATGTTCCCATGTGGGTGGTTGTGTGAAATGAAAAAAAAAATCACTAAGACATGACATTCTGTGTCCTTCAAACAACCTCCAAGCTCAGGTCTCTCAAGGAAGTAGACAAAAAAACAGTTGAAGTGAGACATTTATCTCTGAACTCAAACAATGCTTATGTCTGCATATTTTACTTAGCAGGAAGAAGAATGGTCAAAATGATCATTTGCTCTGTTTCTTTTAAATAAAGAAAAAAATTTTTAAATTAAAATTCTTTTAACTGATGTAAACTAGACCTCCATGAGGATTATGTTTCATTTCTTTGATTATTAAAGGTTAAATACCTGTCACTTAAAAATTTTTAAATAAAAGGTATAATTTATATATAACAAAGTTTACCCTTTTCAGTGTAGAGTTCTGAGTTTTGACAAATGTAAAGTTGTGTAGCTCCCATTAAAATCAGGATATAGAACAGTTCCATCCCCCCTAGAAAATTATACCACAGTAACCCTTAAGAAGACTGTGAAGTCAAAACTTTGGTTTTTTATGAATAATAGAATGAAACCAAATGGAACTCAAAAAAGATCCTGTCAGTTGGCATCAACTGTGCCACTAGCAATAAAAAAAGTAATGAATGTTTATAATTATCCTTTATGTAAGAACAAACGGAGGCAGGAACACTGTCTTTTACATTTTATGATTTGGAACACATCAGGCATTAATAGAACATCAAAAATAATGAAACATGATTACAAACTAACGGTGTTTCCCATCCCAAGAACAGTTTCCTGAGAAATTCAATGCATTCAACAAAGCTATAAATTCTTGACAATAAGAGTTTGTACCACAGAATAAAATCCCATAAAGCCTACATGGTGATTTGAGATTGCAAATTTTTATGTAGTACTTAACTTTTTGTTCTTTAAACCTGGAAATGTAAACCAAAATAACTCTCAAATCTCACGTAGTTTTCCCAGCAATCCTTAAGGACTTTCTCTCCATTTTAATGTAATATTTTACTAATAGAAAGCAAACATCTAGAACAGGGGTCAACAATCTACAACCTATAGGTCAAATCCAGACTGCCACCTACTTTTGTAAATAAAGTTTTATCAGAACACGGTCACACTCATATGTTTACATCTTGTCTATGGCTGCTTTCCTGCAAAGTCCGGGTTGCATGCATGTGACAGAGAGTATTTGTCCCCAAAGCCAAAAATATCTACTGTCTGGACAAAGTTTGCCCATCACTGATCTAGAATTTATATTCATTATTAACAACTTTTTTTCCTTTTTTCTTCTCTTTTTCTTTTTTTAGAAAGGCCCATCACTTCAGAACTTTTCATTATCTGAAATGCCATCCACTCCATTTATTAAATCTCTGAAATCTTGAAAGAGATGCCTGCTTTATTTTTCAAACTATTTCTAGGTTTTCCTTTCCAAAGGTTAATTTTTCGGAGCTCTGAGGGCTTGGCTTTAATTAACAAGTTCTACCTTCTCCACAGCTCAGCCCAGGCCTACAGTAAATGCAAACCACAAACTCAAGTGTATTTCACCATTCAACAAAAATGTATTGAGCACCTGCAACGTGAAAACATACAGTCTGCTGGCAGGAAGCGGGGAAAGAAAAGTGAATAGAATCCAACTCCTGCTCTCAAGTGAGACAGACCTGCTTGCACAAGGCAGAATCTCAGGCAACAAAGGCAAAAGAAAGCCAGACATCCTTCCAATGGTCTAGGGTAGGTGGGAACGCAAAGTGGACAATTGACAGAAGATGAGAAAAATGAAGGCACCTAAGCATTACAGTAGCCACCCTCCCACTTATCCTTGGGGGACACATTCCAAGACCTCCAGTGGATGCTTGAAACCAAGGATAGTACTGAACTCTATATATCTAAGTTTTTTCCTGTACAGGTTGAGTATCCCTTATCTGAAATGCTTGAGACCAGAAATGTTTCAGATTTCTGATTTCGGAATATTTCCATATACATAATAAGATATTTTGAAGATGGGACCCAAGGCTAAATATGAAATTCAGCTGGGTGCAGTGGTTCCTGCCTGCAGTCCCAGCTATTTGGGAGGCTGAAGTGGGAGGATCACTTGAGCTCAGGAGTTTGAGGCTGCCGTAAGCTATGATTACACTACTACATTCTAGCCTGGGTGACAGAGACCCTGTCTCTTAAAAAAATGAATAAATATGAAATTCATTTATGTTTCATAACTACTTCTACATATAGCCTGAAGGTGATTTTTTTTTTTTTTATTTGAGACAGAGTCTAACTGTGTTGCCCGGGCTAGCGTGCGGTGGCATCATCCTAGCTCACAGCAACCTCAAACTCCTGGGCTCAAGGGATCCTTCTGCCTCAGCCTCCCGAGTAGCTGGGACTACAGGTATGTGCCACCATGCCCGGCTAATTTTTTCCATATGTTTTTAGTTGTCCAATTAATTTCTTTCTAATTTTAGTAGAGACGGGGTCTCGCTCTTGCTCAGGCTGGTTTTGAACTCCTGAGCTCAAACAATCCGCCTGCCTCGGCCTCCCAGAGAGCTAGGATTATAGACGTGAGCCACCGCGCCCGGCCCATAGTAGCCACTTCTTAATGTACATACCAATTTTTGGTGTTATGGAGGCATGTCAGGCGACAAACAGACAAATAATTATAAATTATTGTAATGAAGGCTATGTTAGAAGATATCAGCATGTCGGAGGAGGAACACCAGTAGAGTAGGTGAGCCAAGATGTCTGAGACAATCTATATATATATCTGGGTCTTAAGAAGCTGGACAGATGTAGAAAAGGAAGAAGGACTTTCCAGGAAGGAAGAGGAATAGCATGTAAAGAGAGAAAATACTGAAAGAGCATGGTTTGTCTACATGATAGTAAATCATGTGAGGCATGTGACTGGGGAAGTATGAGAAATGAGAAAGGAAAGTTATGTTGGAACCCCATCTACAAAGGTATTATATAGAATGCTAATGAGTGTATATAAATCTCGTTAGGAATACATCACTCTTACACCATTTCCTTTAATTGTGTATATGTGTTTTACATACATAATTTTGTTTTGATGGATGGTTTGAGCTATTAGTATTAGTTTTCCTAACATTTCCCAATTTCTTTTTTTGAAATGCAGACAGCACACGATCAGGCACTTTCATTATAAAGAAGAACTGTTACCTGGACAGAGCCAAGAAAGTATTTCTTATAGAGCAATATTTATTGATCATTGTTAATTATCTGACCAACAAATCATTGGACCATCCTATATGACATAGAAGTAGTGTTTGGAGTACTTGCTTTTAAAGAAGTTTGCTTTAAGGCTATTTTATCAGCACTCAAGTAATGAAACTGGAAGAAAATGTAATTATAAATGTTGGAGTTAATGTCAAGCTATTACACACAAGTGCCACCTAGTGGAGATACTATGTCATACAATTGCCCTTCTGATCATTTGTAATAAGCAATGCAATTAGCACTCAGGATGGAGTATGTTTGGAGAAAACTGAGTCATCGAGTAGTAATTAATAGAGAAAAAGAGAAATGGAGAAAATGAATGGCCACAAATGCCTCTATATGCCTATCATTTTCCTAGTGTTATCTATTTTCTGATGGATAAATGAAGAGGTTATGATGTGTTTGTTGACTATGACCTGTCTCTCACTTTTTATCTGTTGTATTCCAGTAAATGAGGACCCAAAGTAACTACTTTAGAATGTTTACTTCTAGTCTCTTAGTTACTAAGTATATATTGAATATTTACTCATTGCAATAATGCATTGTTGTCTGGGAGTGCATCTGTAGGTATATGCAGGAATTTATGTCCCTGTCTGTGGGGGAGGGGGAGGATATGCGCATGCACACACACACACACTGGGTGGGATCAGAGTAGGATCTGGGAAGGGGAGGATCACAATATAAACAAATTAAGAACACACACACAAAATTACAAAGCAATGAACGGATGCAAACATGATAAACTATTATATTCATTGCTGCTGGGGAATGCCTAGCAAAAGAAAAATGAGATTTCAACCGAGCAAGTTTCATGTAGGAAACTCATCTGGTGGTCATGAGTTTTAAATTTCTTTCACCTGCCATAACTTGTTTCCTTACTTCAAAAGGAACCTTAAGAACAATGCTTTAGACATTGACAGAAACAGTTTAAAATGTACAGTATACTGGCTTATTTGGGAATTTTTGTTTTGTTTTGTTTTATAAGTCAAGTATTTAGAAATATGTTTAGGAGCAGATGTTTCAAATTCTCAGAACACTTTGATCCTCCAAAGACAACTCATTCCAGAGACAACTCATTCCGCATCACTGCCTGAGCTCTGCCCACACCCCACCACCCTAAGTCCGTGGAAAAATTGTCTTCCATGAAACCAGTCCCTGGTGCCAAAAATGTTAGGGACCACTGCCCTAACTCACCTCCAAAGTAATACCAAGTATTGCTTCTCAGACAAGGACTATTAAACAAAGGGCTATTCACTGTGCGGCCTGCTTATCAGCTCTGCTCACTCTAGGCATGAGAATCTTGACTCATATTGTCACTTATGTTCACCATTCCCAGCTATCTGTAATGAACATTTATATTAATATGTTATTTATCTTGTGATTATATTGAGAATGGGTGAGTGTGTAAGGGAGGCAAAATTTTTCTTCTGTGCTTTTAGATTTTTTTCCTGGCTGGACTTGAGCATTAATTTGACCTGAGATAGATCAACAGGAGAAAAACACACAATTTTTACATGACATAGGAGACTTCATAAGGAAATGAAGACACAGAGACACAGAGTTGAACACATACATACTGAATTGGGCAAGGAATAGTAAATTGTGAAAAAGCAACTAAGTTATGTGAGGAAGCTAGACAAGAATTATTTAAACAAGGTCTATACAGATATTGACAACTGTTAGTTTTATGCCAGCTAGCCTATACGTACAGAACAATCAGAACATGCTAACTCAGCAAACCCATAGGCTATAAATCCAGAATGTTGATGTGTCTCTCAGAGAAAGGTTTTAACTAATTCTTGATTCAATACCATTCCCACAGCCAGAAAACTCATGGCTTTAAAGTCAATTCCCACTAGCTTAATATAAAACAGGATGATTCTTCTCATGAACGAGTGATTTTTTTTCTTTCAGCATTAGAGGATTGAGCCATGATATTGCTGAAAATGTCAATTATTCAATACTTGTACCATATGAGTAATTTAGAAAAATACTACTCAAGCAAAAAGTCACTAAGGATCAAACAACAGGATCTTAGGATACTGGACTAATTAGGACCAGTTACCCCAGATCACCTGGTTCAATGGTTCTCAAACTTCAATGAGCATCAGAATCACCTAAGAGGCTTGTCAAAACACAGATTGTTGGCCCCTACAGGGGTTCTGACTCAGTAAATCTGGGGCTCAAATATTTGCATTTCTCGAGATGCTGATGCTGTTGGTTTAGGGATCACACTTTGTGAATCATTGATCTCATTGGGTTTTCCCTTCAAAGTTGTATGTCAGCTGAGAGGACTGCTTTATTCAATGAAGAAAACTTTCTTGGCCAATTGCTTATTTGCCTCAAGAGCAGACAAGAGCAATGGCTATAGAGAACTTACTACCTGAAATACCCAAACTCTAGGTACATATACAAGACCCTTGTGATGACCCAGTGAGATTCTACTGCTATGGTACCCATTTCACAAATGAAGGAACATGGAAACTGGACTTTGAACTCAGGCTTTGGAAAGAGTTCTTAACCACTTCCACTACTCTGCTTCCCCTGGTAACAGGGAAGAACTTAGCTGTGCTCATTGATTCATCAAGAATAATGACAACCAGGTGATTCAGGCAGCTAAGGGAACCAAATATTTAGAAAGCTTTTTTGCTCTGCTGTAAATTTTTCTCTTTTGATCTTTAAGCCAGTTGAATAATGGTTAATGACTCATTAGCATGGATTCAAGCCAAACGTGTCTCTTAATAATACATTCTAAATTTGCTTAGATGATGAGGAAATTAAATATCACCTTCAAAAATTATGCATCAATGAAATATGCCAGAAACATGCTGCATTTTAAACAAATGACTATTCTTTAGTAGCAAATTGCTAAAACATGTTAATTACAAGAACCAGAAACCAACCTGAACTAATATAGCTAAAAATGAAATGCGCATAATCCAAGGGCTTCAGGAAGATACCAGAACAGGGACCAACACTCTGTTTCTGTCTGCTTTCTATTTCATCTGTCTCTCTCTATGGACAGACTTTCTCTGCAGCTTCAGTTTACATGGAGCAATCTGGCCATCCAACAACTCTCAAATTTACATTTGAAGGGTGGCAGAATATACTAACTCAAAATATGCCACTTTGGCATAAGGATAACTTTGAGCTAAAGAACTTGAAAAACAGCAGATACAAGAAGGGCATTCTAATCTCCCCTTTCCTTCCTGAAAATAGGAGATTAAAATCTCCCTGTGAAAGATGCTCTCCCTCTACCAGGAGAAAGGAAACATTCTTCAGCTGGGAGTCTTAGACAAGAGAATTCTGTACAAACAGACCTTGTTAAAATAATTCTTATCTTCCTTTTAGCCTCCCTACATAATTTAGTTACTTTTCTACGATTGCCTCTCTTTGATCAACCTAACATAAAAGCATGCAAATTTTGCCACTTCTTTGGGTCTTCATTTCTTTATGAGGGTTTCCTGTCACATGACACTTATATTCAATTTTTATGTGTTTCTCCTATTAGTCCATTTTATGTTAATTTAATTCTCAGGCCCAGCCAAAGACCCTAAGAGAGTAGAGGTGAAGTTTTGTCTTCCCTATACATTCACAAGTCCAGCCCCACTCAAAGATCACTGGCCATTCCTCAATTCTAATCCCCAATTCCTGTGGAGAGAATCTGAATGACCTTACTTAGGTTAAGTGTTCTCCTCTGATCCAATCATTTATGGCTATGAAGTGGGGTCATGCAATATAAATTTGGCTACCTCTCTGCTTAAGGGAGGGAAGAAAATCATTGACTGTGAGCTGGGCTAACACTTCAAGAGAAGTGTTCCACTCAGAAAAATACAGGTACATTCGCCTTCTAAGCTAGCAATCCCGCTTCTGGTAATCTATTCGACAGGGATCAAGAGAAATGGCCCAAGAATATAGATGTTTTCAGTACCTACACTTTAAAAAAAAAAAAATCACAGGCAAAGGATACCTTCACACAATCTCAAAAGACGAAAGCCACCCACGATCCCCATGCCTTACACTCCAATAATTAAATGTAACCAGTCTTAGAACACACATGCTCTTATATGCCATATACCAATAGAAAAACTGCATTTGATTTTTAGAACTTTTAATTTACAGGCAACATTTTACAGGCAATGCTGCTGTTTCATACCGTGAGGCAAGTCTGCCCTATATAATGCTGATGTGATCTAGAGGGAAATTGCTCCAGAAATATCTAGTCCCATTGGGGTAGGATGCTGGGGACTTCATTGGTTACCTCTCTGCATCATAGCATATAGAGCAGCACTATCGTGAAAATGCTTCATCTAAGTGATAAGCAAATGGTATGAAAACATTTTGCAGCCAATACATTTCATGCACATCGGCTGAATCTTTGGGAAGATCCAAGTAAAGAGCAAGGTTCTAAGTCAATCATTTACCCTCTTTTTTTTTCCCTGCAGTACATCTCTTCGCATGTTGCAGACTTTAAAAATGAAATGTTTGAGAAACTCCTTAAGCACCTTTGCCACTGTGCAGATGAATTCCGGGAGGTTATAAAAACTGACATGCAGAGGCAGATGTTTGCTGAACTTTTCCTACATTGTGACTCTGGAAAGGTGGGTTCAGACCCTCACTGAATTGCTTCTCAAACTATTTGTTATGATGGACCCATTTTTAGGTGGTTGTTGTTGATGACGTTTTTAATTCTCAATCTGTTGTAGACTGAATGAAAATGAAAATGGATTACTAGGAGAGAAAAGAACATACAAAATACAATTCAGTTTTTAAATTTTTTAGAAAACTTTTTAAACTTTTAAATTAAGTTTTTTCTTACTCTCGTTGTTGGTGGCTCCCTACAGAAAAGAGTTGCTAGGAGTAGAAAGCCTACCACTTTTATTATGCTGATTCTTAAAAACAAGAAGCGTTTCTATCAAAAAGTGTTTCTAAGAATGGGATTTGGGAGAACAACAGTGTGCCAGGATACCAAGTGGACTTGTAATATGATACAAAATTTACTGAAATATATTTGTTTATGAACCTTATATTTATTTATTTGTATGCCTATGTTCCGGAAAGGATTTAAGGAAGCTCACAAGAATAGAGAGAATGCAACAAAGTAGGATAAAAGAAGAAAAAAATAAGAGAGAGTCTACTAAATGAAGCTGGGAACAAAGCCCAAAATGATGCAAAAAAGTAGGCCCCAAATTGTGGGTCTGGCCTGAAGGCCAAGCAGGTTCTTGGCTTCAAGCAAGAAAGAATTCAAGAACAAGCTGACAGAGAAAGTTTATTAAAGAAAGGGAAAAAAAAGGAGGCTGCCCCATAGACAGAGCAGAAGCTCTCTCTTTCAGCAATAGAGAGTAGACCTTTTGAGTTTCTGGGGTCTTATTTTATACCTTTTTTTGTTTTGTTTTGCCTACTCTTTAGTTTCCAAAGCATGCTCATTCACATATTGACTGACTGAAATTCTTTTGTAATAGGCCAAAACCCTACCTACTGCACAAAGGCAAAACAGATGCAAAATAGTGTTAAAGGATTTCCTCACCTAAAATTACAAGACTGTGTGTGTGTGTGTGTATTTAAATTCCTTTATTCCCATATCATCCTGTTGACTGAACTTTAGTCATATAGTATCTGCCCTTCTTCTTATATTCTTCTCTCTTATGAAAGGCATCATTATCCAGTCATTCAAGCCAAACCTGCTACTCCTTCACCAGCCCCCCACCTCTAGTCATCAAGTGTTAGGAGACATCTTCCTAAATTTTTGCAAGTCCATTTCTTCATAAGTCTGGCATATGAGATTTTAATTGCTCTGTTGCAGTTTTCTCCAGCCAGTGGTGACAGTTCACCTGCTGAATCAGGATGATTAGTCTTGATTTCATATTCTAGCTTGTACTAAATGTAATCCAGATCAGAGTCAGCTTTCTGGAACATCAGTTCTAGCTTATCGACCTTCGCCTCCAGGTTGAATGGTTCATTTTATACTTCCTATTTCAATTTATGTTAAGCAGTAGGGATAATTATTCATAAGATTTCTGCGAAAAGGGTGGGGAATTCTCAGAACCGAGAACTCCCCCTTTTAAACCATATAAGGTAACTTCTAGGAGTTGCCATGGCATTTGTAAACTGTCATGGCCCTGGTGGAAGTTTCTTTTAGTGTGCTAATACATTATAAGCAGGGTATGATGAGCAGTGAAGATAATCTGAGGTCATTTTTTGTGGTCATCTGTGTCCTAGCTGGTTTTGGCTAGTTTCTCCATCTCTTATCCTTTATCAGAAACCTTGGTTCGGGTCTTATGACTCTTTATTGAGCAGGGCCTGTCTTTTCCCTATCTCAAAAATGCTACTATAATGACCTTAATATTGGTTGTGGGTCGTTTACAAGTTTGGATCTAGGCTTCCTAGCAATGAATGTGAAAAGGGAAACATGACAAAACACACTGTTGACAATGTTTATAATTACAAACTGGTGCTAAGTACAGAAATTTGGTGTTCAAATTATAGTTAGGAGTTTCTCCTGGAGGTACTCATTAAAGGGGTCCTATATGATGAAGTGAACATCGTTTTTGATGGACTTGTAATAAGTCCAGTGACATTTTTAGGGCAGTTTCTTAACTGTAGGCAAATGATACCACGCTGGACTGCAATTCAGAAAAAGCAATTCTTAAAGGAACTAATATATTGCAGTCTAGGTTCTCAGATCCCTGTTAATTTGGCTAAAGTCAGGAATATATTTTATAAAATCTGAAATGTTTGTGTGTCTTTCAGGCAGTCCTTCTTGAATATTGCTGCTTTTAGCAGAGCTTGTAAGAACTATTGGGTGACATGAGCATCAAGATCTTACTCCCTGCTAAAATGCCTGAAGGTTGTTCTCTGTTGGTCAATTTAACACCAACTCATATGCTTTAACAAACATAGTGGGATAGTATTTAGAGGAATTACTAATAACTGAGGCTTGTTTGTGCTCTTTGCTTTTCTTCCCATCATTCAAGCAGCAGTTATGTGCTGATCTTGCAAGTGTAAGGACAGAAAAACTCCACCTCCATCCTCTTAGGGTCCCAGCTGGGCTTGAGAATTAAACTGATATAAGACAGAGTAACAGGAGAAAAACATACAAATTTATAAGTTTTATGTGGCATTGGAGCCCTCATAAGGAAATGAATACTCAAAGAAGCAGTTAGAGTCAGTTACTTATATACTGCATTGGACAAAGAATAGTAAACTGTGTTAATGTGGGTAAATTATGCATGGAGGCTTGAAAGATAAGAGTTAGTCTAACAAGGTTTATACAGTATTCTTTTGGTCTCAATTTCTCATCCTTGAAGATAAGGATGTTACCTTTCCTTCTAATACAGAGAGAGTGTCTTTCACATGGGAACTTCATCTTCTGCTTTGAAGAAACAGCATGAAGGTCAAAGTGATCTTCTTGCATCTGTTGCTCTTCAAGTGTCTTTAACAATAGTCAATATGCTGGAATAGCATTTTTTTTTTTTTTGAGACAGAGTCTCACTGTGTTGCCCGGGCTGGAGTGCCGTGGCGTCAGCCTAGCTCACAGCAACCTCAAACTCCTGGGCTCAAGCAATCCTTCTGCCTCAGCCTCCCGAGTAGCTGGGACTGCAGGTATGCGACAACATGCCCGGCTAATTTTTTCTATATATTTTTAGTTGTCCAATTAATTTCTTTCTAATTTTAGTAGAGACGGGGTCTCGCTCTTGCTCAGGCTGGTTTCGAACTCCTGAGCTCAAACAATCCGCC
>CAUYSK010050565.1:0-25947 GCA_963575035.1 Avahi laniger | reverse complement strand
GAGTTTTGGGGAATACGAGAGAATCTAAAGAATTAGAAGTATAATTCCATTTTACAACATGCAATTGAGTGACTGATTTTATAGTTGTAAGTTGAAAGTTATGAGACTTTAGCTAATTTTTTAAACAGCACTGTAATTTTTTTTAAGTTATGTCATATTTATCAGTTTGTTCTATCAGATTAACAGAGTTGGTCAAGTACTTGGGAAGGCTTATGCTTGTTAGAGGCATGTGAAGTGTTGAAAAGAAAAGAAATTATGTTAAATTTATAAATACAGTTTTAATGATTGAAGGAATTTAATTAGCTGAGTTGTAAATGGGACTGATTGTTTAAGAGGATATGTTCTATTCACCTTGCATTAATTAAACTTTGATCAAAAGAAAATTTAAAATTTTTGTTTGTATTTTACTAATTTTATGAGTAGGTTTGCAACTGTAACTTAAAAGATTAAGAACAATCTAATTTTTTTGTTTATGATTTTAATAAACCAAATACTAATGTTAAAAAAAAGAAATTATAGAAATAATAAATTATTTATAAGTTTAATTTATTTTATTTATAAAGGTTATTAGGATGCCCAGAACACTTTTGTCAGTCAGATAATTGGAGTACTTAAAAAGGAAATCAGATGCATGTAATTTACAAATACAATCTAAAGTAGAAAGATGAAAAATGAAATAAGTTTATGGGACCAAACATTAATAAAAAATTTCCTTAAAAGTACTTGCTAAAATTTGCTAGATACATATATATAATAGAATAACAAGATTTGGAAGTTGACCTGAAAGCAAAGAAATAGGGTTTTTGCATTTATAACCTTAATAAATGGTCACATTAATTTTTAAAACCAAAGCAGTATTTTGAATAATTTTTCATCACTCAAAAACACCTAAGGGCTCCAAAGAAATTACTTAAACAAATATACTTACATCTGATGAAGAAAATAAAGGTTGCAAAATGCAACCAACCACTCTGAGGCAATTAAGGTCATGCTTTTGCTGACCATGTTTGTATTCACTTTTATGTACACACACACACTTACGTAATTTTGCGTAAGTGGAAGCACATCATGTCTGCTGTTTATTTAATTACAGACATTCCTGGCCTGTGTCTGTTTTTCTCTTTCCCTCCATGTGAACACACTCCCTCAGGCTCAGCCCTGTCCTTCAGGCAGGCTCTGTCAATACCTGGTGTATTTCATATTTTTCTCTGTAATCATGAAATTCTATGCACACGCAGACACAGATATACACAAACGTACACACATACGTTCATTTGACAAAAAAGTATCTACTACACATATCTCTGCATGTTACTTTTCCCCAACAGCAATAATTCGTGGCAATTCCATGTAACCCGGTATAGCTCCAACTGACTTTCTTCTTTGTGGCCAGGTAACAGTCCTTGCATGTTAAGGTGCCTCCAGGCTGTGTCAACATCTGACAGCCTCAGGTAAGGGCTGCACACTCCTTCTTGCCTTGCCTTGGTGGACAGATGGCCCCCTATGCCCAGTCTGTCTATGCAAATCTCAGTTCCCAGGCTAAAGACACTCGCCACCCTTAACCAGAAGGCCCGTGCCTGGAATATGCAACATGATGCGGCTCTTGCCATGAAGTCAACCTGTAGTGTTGGGTGGGACAAAACGTGGCTGTGTTCTCATAATGTTAAGACCAAAATATTGTTCTTAGTGTATCGATTTGGTTTATATTTTCCCCTTTAGGCATGGTGTCATTTTTTGGATGACTTAAGTGTTCTGAGTCAGGGCAAACTGAGGTTATTCTAAGGCCATATGAGTTGTGAAGAGGGTGAGCTTTGGACCTACACAATCCTGGCACCGTCTCCAGTACCTGGTATAGCAGCTGTCCCCACCTTTTTGGCACCACCATGGGCCAGTTTCACAGAAGACAATTTTTCCATGGATGGGGTAGGGAAGGGGGATGGGGAGCGGCTGTAAATACAGATGAAGCTTCACTGACTTGCCCGCCCCTCACACCTACTGCTCACCTCCTGCTCTGCGGCTCCCCCTCCCCTTCCCCCCTGGTTTCTAAGTTTCCTGGAAGACAATTTTTCTATGAACCGAACTGGGGGTGGGTGGGGTGCGGAGCTCTGCATCCCTGTCCCTAACAGGCCGTGGACCGGTATCAGTGGTTAGGGACCGCAGTGATACAGAACAGTTCTGCAGCTTTGGGCAAGCTGCTTAACATCTCTGAGCCACAGTTTCTTCATCTGTGAAATGGAAGTCATGGTCATGTCCATCTCAGAGGTCAACAAAAGGAAAAATGAGATAATAGAAGCAGAGCAGTTCCCACTGGGCCTGGCTCTTGCAATTAATCAGTAAAAGTGAGCTATTATGTGTTTTTCTTGACTTGGTGATGGTGATACAAGATGTGGCTGATTTTTGAACTTTGGGCAAACACAGCAGATGAAAACTCCGTGACCACTCTAACTCCTGTCTAGAGCAGCCTCAGCATTCTGTTTCCTGTCTCCTCTCTCTGAGCCTTGCCGTTCTGTGAGGTCCTGATCCAGTTCACTCTCCCACTTCGCTCTCGTTTTTCTGCAATCGCCTGGTCCTTTGCCATCCCTTCCCGTGCATTTAAATGCGCCCAGTTGGCAGTTCTTTGGGTGGATATGTGTTTTTATTTTTTGGTGATACAACCTAACATACCCTGAACAATTCCTTTGGGTTGTTTTTTTCCTAAGGTACAATGTGAGCATTAATAAAATATACATCCCTGAGGCCCAGGGCTGGACGCAGGTCTTAACCTGAGTGCTGGTCTGGTCTGGGCGTCAGTCTTTCTCTCTCCAACAAGGGGCTTCTTAGTCTCCACCTAACTGCAGACCTTCATAAGCACAGTGGGATATTAAGACTTCATTGCCCTATGTCTGCAGTGATAGTAGACCTTGTTAGCAAAATCACTATCAGTGCTCTCTCCATTTATGTGAAACTAGCCTCTTCGGAAATGCAATAGTGTTAAGAATAATTTATTTCCTTATGTAATTGAAGACCCTACTACAGACTATGCACAAGAAACCAAAATCAACAGAGTACCTTTTTATATTTTTCTATGGCCATGGTGAGACATTGCTATGGAGTTGTTCACATTCAACTCCACCAAAACATTCAGATATGGTCAGGGAGCCAGACGGTGGCCACAGACACAGCAGACCCCAAATAGCAGCCTCAGGTGAGTTAGCCTAATGTTCCACAGTAACCATCTGTACTGGTCTCCACAAAGAAACATGTCTTACTTTATGAAGTAGGAAACATAAGAAAGAGAAGTGTCAGGTTTGCAAAACATGGGATGATTTCTTTTTTTTCCTATTGTATATTTAATAAGAATGTTACATACAGGCCAGTAATTAAGACTACAAGGGCTGCTATTTAGGTCTGTGTAGGCCTCTTTCCGAGCTCTTTAATCACCCTAACCCTCTTCAGCAAGAAAGTCCAGCCAAAGAAAAGGAAAATAGAGTTTAGTCCTCAAAGACCATTTGAAGGGAAGAAAATGGTATCACACCCGTGAGGGCCAAACACAGCCTTCCATTAGAAATGCACCTTCTCCATCCCTTCTGGGATCATCTGACTTGTCGCTTCTTCAGATGTATCATCTGCAAGCAAATTTAGCCTCCTTCCAATGGAAATGCAACTAAAAAGTTTGTGATAATGTATCATTCAGCTTACATTTCTTTCTAGGAAAAAAAATCAGACTCGCTTATAGTGCACCAGAGGCCACATGATTGCAGAGAGAGCTCTCGGACACTAGATGTGCTGAACATACGCTTGTGTCATCACCGGGACTAAAGAAAAGAGCTCATTGTTGCATGGGTGATTTTTCTATGATTCAAAGTAAGGTTGATTTACTAAAATAAATGTCACCGAAGGCCCAGGTGATGAAGTACAATGTGGCTTTATTATCAAGTCCTTTATCGAGGGTAGAAGCACTGCAGTTGGAAATAAATTTCTTCCGCACGCTTGCTTCAATCTGCACATCTAAATATTAATATATAAAAAAACTTGTTTCTTCCTATGCATCTGCATATATTAAAAAGGGTTCTAAGCCTTGAACTTGGCTGCCCATATTTCTTGCCTGCTTTCTAGAAACTGCTTTCTGAGCACACACAGCAGGCTGCATTGTTCCGTTTGGTATTCTAAGCACTGACTCCAGGGTCTGGCCCAAAGCGGAGACTTGGTTGACACATGATGTGAATAAGTCAAAATGTGCTTCCCAAAATGCCCATTCTGGAGAGCATCTGAGCTTCTGGCATGTTCTTGCCATGTTGTACGGTCAACTAAGCTCATGGTTTTCTGGCTGCTTCCTGTTCTGGTTAGTCTCCAAGCATGTGGGCTGCTTCATGTCCCCAACACTTTTACAGAACTCCCATCTGTGGGGTACTATTTTTGTCGGGCAACTGTGTGAAGCTGCCTGTGGCCAAAGGCAGGCAATGCCCCAGCCCTGAGCAGGCAGCGCCGTGAGGGTTCAGAGCGGTCCTGGGGCCAGGCTGCTTGGACTTGTAGCCTCTGGCTCTGCTTCCTACAAGCCTAGCGGTCTTAGGTGAGTTCTCTGGGCCTTAGATTTTCATCTTTAAAATGGGGTTAATAATAGTGCCTGTGTCATCATGTTGGAATCATTTTTCTTTCTTTTTTTTTTTTTTTGAGACAGAGTCTCACTCTGTTGCCCGGGCTAGAGTGCCGTGGTGTCATCATAGCTCACAGCAACCTCAAACTCCCGGGCTCAAATGATCCTCCTGCCTCAGCCTCCCGAGTAGCTGGGACTACAGGCACGTGCCACCATGCCCGGCTAATTTTTTTCTGTATATTTTTATTAATTTCTTTCTATTTTTGGTAGAGATGGGGTCTTGCTCTTGCTCAGGCTGGTCTCAAATTCCTGAGCTCAAATGATCCGCCCTCCTTGGCCTTCCAGAGTGCTAGGATTACAGGCGTGAGCCACTGCGCCCGGCCCATTTTTCAAGAAGTTAATATCGATGCAGAGCTTGGCACAATGACTGGTACTCAGTAAGCAGGGGATACATGTCTAATCAAAGATGCTCCATCTTACCTGTGTCTGAGAGGAGGCCGCCAATGTCACTGGGCAGGGTGTGAGAAGAACAGGTTGGGGAGCCATGGGACAGCTTTGTCACAGCACGGCCACCAAACTTACAACAATTGAACGACTACCTTCCAACTCTCCCATCAGCTCCTAGAGGGCAGGTACCTGGTGCCTGTCCCTCACCCCTAAGGCTGGCCCGTCAACTGTTGTGTGAAGACTGCTCAATCCAGCTTTGCTGGAAAAATGCTGCAAAAATGTTGGGAGGTTGCATAAATTTCCTGTGCCTGTGAGAATAAGTTACCACAAACTTCGTGACTTAAAAATGCCAATTTATGTTTTTAGGGTCAGGAGTCTGAAATGAAGGTGTCAGGATGGCTGTGTTCCTTCTGGAAGCTCTAAGGAGAATCTGTTCTCTTGCCTTTTCCAACTTTCACTGGTCGCCAGATTCCTTGGTTCCTGGCCTCCTGCGTCTCTCCTACGAAGACCGCTGTGATCCTATCGGCCTCCCGGATAACAGGGTGATCTCTCCGTCACAAGATCCCTCACTTAATCACCCCCGAAGGTCGTTTTGCCATGTAAATTAACATATTCCCAGCTTCCATGGCTTGGGGCTCATTATTCTGTCCACCACAGAGCCTTTGGAAGTCTGGGAGAAAAATCGATCAGATATGGGGCTGTGTGAGAGAAGAGGATGGCAGGATGACCCTCTGCAGTCAGAACCCTTCTGAGGATGGGTCTGAGGCCAGAATTTCCCTGAAGCCATAAGGAGTAATGTGGGCCCACCTCTGGCCCAAACGGCACCTCTATGCCAGGAAGATCCAAGCCCACCACGTCCTTAGGCCCCGGCCACCATCTGCCTGGAAACCGTCACGAGAAGTAGGCTATTAACATGCGGACCATGATCTGAACAGCACCCCTGGAATGTGCAATGCACCCTTTCACAACAATAGGCTGCAGCCCTGGAGAAATGGGGTACGGCAGAATTTTAAAAGACTCTATTCTTTTACATTCATATTGTATCTTGTTTCAAAATACACCAAAAAGGAAAAAAAGGTTCCCAGGGCCTTGAAAATTCCAGATTTCATCACCTCTTTGCTCAAATGTCAATAAACATGGATTATTTTTAACTGTACCACCCAAGGAATCAACTGGGGAGCCTTAGAGGATGGAAATTTGAGGCTCTGGCTCTGTAGGTGAGGCTACAGAGCCAGAGGACTGGCTGCAGTCTGGCTCTGTAGGTGAGGAAAGTGGAGCAGGAATCTGCATTCCTAGTTAACTCCCTCGTCCCCAATGAGGATGGTCCCCAGACACACTTGGAAAAACATCTCAGGATGTGGCAGCCCAGACGAGGAACTGAAAATTGGGCCAGACTCCAGGTCCTGAGGGCCTCCTCTTTAAGCAGTGACCCACCGCCACAGGCTCTGTGTTTTAGAACCAGGGTAGTGGGAGAGCTGGACAGCCTTGGGGGACCTCTGGACCTAACAGTGAGCAGGGAGAGAGGGAGGCGTTTGCCTCTACACGCCACCTAGCAGGTGTGGTTGGAGGGAGGAAGATGGAAACAGTCAAGTGCTCCCAGTGGAACAGCTCTGTGTCTTTTCTCATGCACGCCATGCAGCAGGAAGAAAGGAAAATAACTAATTTGTATGTTGTCTAAATAAACAATGCCATCAAGAGGCACCTCCTTCCTTTTTCATGTCTAAACTAACTACTGGCTTTGCACGGCCTTAAATGAAATACTACTATTCCGGCTGGAGAGAATTATTATAAAAGCCTTTCCATGATTTTCTAGAGCCTTATCACTTTCAAGGGAGAATGTAACTGTGCCCTTCTCACTTGAGTCCCGCCAGCGATATAAGGCCTCCCTTCTTGTTACTACAGAGGCAGTGGCAATATTCTCTGAAAAAGAATAGATTCTAATTCGTCAATCACACGCGTCAGTCACCATGTCCTTTACGATCTTTTAAACTCTCCCCACGAATGACTTTGGAGATGGAGACAGCCATGTCTGGGGTGGAACCAGGCAATCATCATGGGTTATCATCGTTTCCCCCATCTCTATATCTGCTTCAAACGTCTTTTCTGTAGAGAAGAATATACAAAGTATCAGGATGTCGAGACCCCAAGTACCTGAGACTGAAAGATGATCTGGGCCCTAGGAAAGGAGAAGGAAATTAGTTTTTCTTTTTTTCCAAGTGAGAAGAAGTAATGACAGTACATGCTGGAAATAGAATTTTTGACATCACGAATTTCTCAGGAAGAGAAGACAATAATAAAGAATGTTGAAACTTACAGCAACATTGCTGTGGATCACAAGATGGAGCAGTGGGCCAACTTCATATGTGCTGCTTTGGAGACACAGCTCCTTAAACACCAGTCAGCGGCAAGAAGAAATCGGCAAAGCAGTGATGAACTAAGAAGTCCTTCCTACGTTTTTAAGGATCACAGGAAGTAATTACATAGAAGAAAAAACAAAATATAATTCTTTTTCCAGCCTAAAGTGGATTAGATCATCTGGGTTAGGTTGGGTAGTTTTTCTGTGCTGGGAGATGTGATGAAGTAACTGAGCATGGGTGCCTAGAACCCTGCAGAAAAATTCCAGACGCACTTGATTTAGAAGGACCATCGAGGCCAGCTATGGCATTTTCCCTGAGAAGCAGCACAGGCAGCAGAGGAAGTAACTTAATCCAGGCTCTGAAAGGGTCCCCAAAGCATTCAAAAGTTGCTAATTGCAAATAGAGAAACACTTAGCAAACCACACTGGAGATGTTTTTACAGTAACTTCACATTCTCTCCTGCTAGCTTCTCTTTACTGTGTTCCGTACTTGCCTGGCACCTGTCAGTTTCAGGGGTTTGTGCATGTGTGGGGGTGTCTCCAGCCAACCATCCCAGCTGTATGTCCACCGGGGCCTCACAGGAACGCCAGGCACCAGGGACAAAGCCCAGGACACCACCTAACTACAGCTGCTCCGACTTTAGCATGCACACAAATCGCCCAGAGATCTTGTTGAAACGCCAATTGCCAGGCACAGCCTGGGAGAATTCACATTTCTAACAAGATCCCAGCGATGCTGACAATGTAGGTCCCCAGGCCTACTCTGTGTGGCGCTGACCCACAACAATATGAGGAAGCCCTCAGGATGAACACCTGACCCCGGCAGCAGAAAGTTGGCTATTTCTACGTGTCCGTCCCACGGACACTTCCAGCTTTCCTCTCTGTTCCCACCTTACCTCTGTTTAGTGGGCTTTTGCCACTTGGTCCAGACCACTGCAATAGCATCCTCACTCCTTTTCTGTTCCAGCCACTCTACCAATCCTAATCCATATTGCATCGAGATGCATGTTCATTATCCTTCCATAAACACTCCTCTGATTATGTTTTCTCTATCTTTAACAGCATTCGACATCTTATACAAGGTGACAGTAAATTACATGTGCTCCTTTCCCTAAATCACCTTACATTTTCCAGACTCTAGGCTTCTGTTAGGCTATTCCCAGTGTCAGAAATTCCTGCCTCATTCCTCTCCTTATCTCTGCTTGCCGAAATTCCTAAAATCCCTGCTATGCAGCTCAGTGTCCCCTCTTCTGTGAAGCATCCATTGATTGCACCGTGTGCAATGCGGCTTCCTCCTCTGCATTCCCTTAACAAATTGCCTGTTGGACACACATAACATTTGTGACAAATGACACTGATCCCCTTCTCACAAGGTATTTGTAGCTTCCCCAACATATCTGAGCTCTTTGGGTGCACAGACATGCATGACTCTACTGAGGTTTTGCATAACGTCCTACACGCAGTAAATGACTATTGGTTAGACGGACTCCGGAAGGAATGAGTGGAGGGACGGATGAACGGTCAAAATAATCAAGTTAAAAAAGTCGTATTTTAGGCTCTGTGGTGGTCACCAGTACAGTTTGCCAGATGCTTCTGGTCATCCACCTTCTGAGCACCTGGGAGACGTGTTTTCCAGTCTCTTGTGGTCAGATGGGGACCTGTGACTGGCTCAAGACAGTGAGCTCTGAGCAGAAGTGCCACGTATGGTTTCCAGGCTAGATCGTCTGCTTACTAGGGTGAAACCACCCAGAACACGCCTTCCTACTGACATGGCGACAGGCAACTTGGAGACGGTGCCTGTCTTATCAGTCTGGGGCCCGGAGGGCACAATGAGCAGACTCCATTCCCCTACCCCACGGTGAGCATATTGTTGGGGGGCAAATAAAGAGCTCTTTGTTTTAAACAGCTGAGAATTCGGGGGTAACCAGGTACTGAGGCATCCATCCTCCATCCTCGCTGACACAGGCCCGCTGGTCTCTCTTCCCCGCTACTCATTTCCGTCCTATGCTCAGCTCTTCCAGCCACGACCACTCCCCTCTCTCACCAACTTCTGTCCTTGACGGTGACTTCTTATTACCCATCTCAGTTTAGTAACATGATAAGACTCCCTCACGTCTGGGGCTTTGATTCCTATTTTCTATTTACAACTAATGATCTCTGGGTCTCCCAATTCAGAGCTGGGCAGTCCGGCCCGAACTCTGACTCACCCCTGGGTTTGTGTGACCGCAACTGTTCGCATGTGTTCACCCCGAATCTGGAACACCAAAGCTCAGGAGAAAAGGTCTTCCTGAAAGACTCTTGTTGCATTTCAAAATTTAGAATTAAAGCAAATGAAGAATCATAGAGAAAAAGAAAAAATATGAAGAGATTTTTTTCAGAATAAAAACTTAAGTCTTTGTGGGGAGGCAATGGTTGAACATTGCCTTGGTTGGGGTTGTTTTGCTTTGATAAAAAGAGCTGGGGCTCAAAGGCACAGAATCTCTTCTTAAATGCATTCCTTTTTCTTTTTTAACTGGTAAAAGGTAGTGGACAACGAACAAAATGGGCATTTTTAACAGGGCTAGCTTCACATGTATTACCTGTAAGCAGGAGATATAAGTTGCAGGACTCAGTGCAAAATGGGCCCCCTTGTTGAAAAACTATTAGCAATTTCAAGACGGTGACAGCAGCGTGCCAATGAAGCACTGGTCCTTTCCAAGTGGGGGGCCCTGTGTGGCTGCACAGGTTGCACCCCATGAAGCCAGCCCTGCCTGTAACATGGAAGCTGCTTATGAATATTTTTGCTCTTGCACATTTTGTCTCTGCGTTATATTTCGTGCCCCACACAGAGGAGACCGTTTCTAAACCGGTGCACTGCCACGTGGAAACACACACTTCTCTCCCAGTGAACGAATATGCTTCGTCATTCATCACACTGGCTCTGGCCAAACTGTTACGAAAATTCACGGCTGTGCTGCAGTAGACTATTCTCTGTTTAATCATTCTCTTAAGTCCCTGGGCCTGTTTTGCATTTTGTGTTTTATGATGCAGATCTAAGAGGCCTCAGAGATAAATTCTAAGGGAATGGGGTGGCGGTGGGGAATGCCGCCACCAGCGTTCCGTACCAAAGCTGTGTAGCATCTTTCAGTCCTTCGCAGCACCGGCAGGTAGTCAGGAGCCCTGCTCAGGCCGGCGGCAGGGGTGGAGGTGAGACAGAAAAGCCCCAGAAATGATCTGACGTGCGGTTTGCAACAGACCTCATTTTTCTCAGAAGCCAAGGGTGGGACGGATGCGAGCAGTGTGTTAAAAAGCAAGAAAGCTCAGTGCTGTTATGATTTGCATGCAGAAGTGCTTGAAATTCCCTGCTGGCAATTAGCTAACGAGACGGTGCTCATTTCCACCGGCTGCCAAGGGCTTGGCATCGTGGAGCGCCTGCCAGGCACTGGGAATCCACGGAAGGAAACTGAGAGACAGAGTGGGAGGGATGCTCCCTGTTTCTACCAGCTACCTTGAATCCACTTCCTTCCGTGCCGCCACCGTGCTGTTCCGGTGATGGCCCAGCTGCCGCGGAATAGCTGTGAGAGCAAATCAACAAAGGATGGTCTTTCAGCGCGATTTATTGGTGCTCGTGTCTTGCGGCTGCTGCCGCCTGTCAGGGTAATGACACATGATGGGTGATTAAAGTGCAAGTCCTTAAATCAAAGCTGCGCCCATGGTCTGCAGAGGCAGCAAACAGCCCTCGGCGTGGGAGGACCTCATTAGGACAAAAAGGGGCCTGTTATCCTAACAGGAGCGGGTCCTTGTATCTGGGAACCTTTTCATGTTTTCAGGACTTACCCCAGCTCTTCGCTGATGCATGAGAGAAAAGCAGAGCCGATAGCGCAGCCCAGTCCATCACCGCTTGGGGCGATTAGCATGAGGCTCCCAGGGCTGGGGTGGCCTCTGAAGACACCCCCACCTGCACCTCTCCCCGCAGGGAAGCCGGTTAGGGAGCACGTTGGGGAAATTTTGCAGGTGTCTCGATTACCAGTCTCTGCTGTTCTCCCCTTCGGGGTTGGTGCTGGCAGGGAGGCCAGCTTGGGTGGGTAAAGCTCACAATCCCTTCCTTCCCTTGATCCCAGGAGCTAACAAGTGAGGAAGGAATCACACACAAGGCTCTCTGGGTTGCTGGCTTACCCCTCTGGTTTGCCGTAGGCTTTTATGCTTCTCATCACTCTGAACCTGGACAGACCAAGGAAGCTTTTGTACTTATCTAGCCAGGAGGAGGAACAGGGCTGGCGGATAAAGAACAGTCTGAGTTCCAGTGAGATCCAGGTTCCTGTTCCTTAAAGAATCTTCAAGAAGCATGTCCAGAAGGCCTGAGTGAGCACGGGGCAAGAGCCCCTTACTTGCTTCCCAAACAGCCAACAAGAAGCAGGTGTCCACAGAAAAGAGGCCCCAGCAGAGCGGGATCTGGTGTGGATGGACGTGCCCTGCTCAGGGCTAATGTGCAGGAAAACACCTAACGGTGATTAAGACAACTCTAGGCTACTCTAAGAGGCAGAACTAGAAAAGCAGGCAGAAGTCCACAGTGTGTCACCTGGAAAGAGCAAAGGTTTAAATCTCAGATCCTTAACTTCCTATTGTGTGAGGAGTCCTCTGAATGCAGGACTTTCAGTGTCAAAACCAAGAGAGTCCCAGGCAAACTGGGACAGTGGGTCACCTCTGTGTGGCCTTGATGAGCATCAGTTTCATCATGTGAAACACAACAGGTACAGTTACCCAAATGGCAGTGGTGCCGGATATGGGCGCGGAACTACACTCAAATATGGGAACTGTCAAGAGCGAACAGGACAGTTTGGAAGGAACATTATAGCATGTCCAAAGAAGTTGGTATGAAAGCAGCTGTCCCTTCTCTTGCAAGTGTGTGATGCGTCAAGTGTCAGGGTCAGATGTGAGCTCTCTTTGCAACCTGGGATGCTGGGATTTAAGCTTTAGGGGCACAGATTTGAGGTAGTTAAGCCTCATGGGGGAAATGCGGTTCCATGCAGCCAGGAGAGAGAACAACTTCCAATACTGCAGAGGTGGATAAGGGAAGCTGGTGTGTGTGGCCCCCAGCTGCCCACCAGGAAGAGCTTTGAGGCATTTTTGTCTGAGAGCAAGGCCTCCTGGCACTGTCCCAAAGGGTGGGGGACCATAGGCTGACACACACCTGAGGCCTGGGGGGAGCTGTTTTAAAGGAAGCAGAGGTTTCTCTGGTGACTTTTAGGTTTTGAACACAGTCACCTTGAGCTGTTTTTGCAGATTCTACTCCCAGTGACCTTGACTTCGTGACCTTGAAATTCAAACATGAGACCGTTTGTACTTGCCTGGGTGTGGCAGCTGCAGAGCCCAGGCTGGCACAATGACCTGTGAAGGTTTGGGGGTTTACAGACTCTGCTGCAGGCTTAATTCACTGCAGCACCTGGGGACCCCAGCACTCTTCCTGTGGTCTGTGACATCTCTGGGAAATTCCTACAGTGGAAAGGATTTTGGTGTTTTAAGGAAAAGTCAAGGGCATGGATTAGAAACACGAGTAGAGGGAGACGAAGGCCACGGCCTCTAAGGATGTGTCAAAGCAGGAATGGAAGACACAAAGGAAGAATAGGTACTCAGCACTGCTAGGTAAGCTACAGATAAAAATGTCTATTTAGCTTGATGCATCTTCTGTGGTTTGTTTATAATTGCTTTAAAATTTCACACGTATAGTGAACATTCGTGATGGATAGCCTGCTAATGTAGTCCAAAATGTGGCCATTTTACATTTCCTTACAAAGAAATCAACCAGTCTTTCTGACTCCCCAGATGGCTTTGCTGTGGCCTCCTTTTTTCTCTGTTGCTAATCTGCAAAAG
The DNA here is from genome assembly GCA_963575035.1 of Avahi laniger. Lineage (NCBI taxonomy): Eukaryota > Metazoa > Chordata > Mammalia > Primates > Indriidae > Avahi > Avahi laniger. Next base: position 12,721 of record CAUYSK010050565.1, on the reverse strand, counting down.
GGCAACGCTCACATTAAGACACTCCTGAAGTGGCAGCGACGGCTCGGTGATGGCCGCCGTGCTGCGCCAGGTCGGGGTTGACGTTCCCAGCCTCACTGCTAATGAGAACTTCTGAAAGATTACTGACACTTTCATGTCCGCAGAACAGCCTGAAGTAATTAAGTGCTGCTTCAATGAAGGGTGACGTTGGCACATTCAAGACTTGAACAGGAAAAGAGTTCTTGGGCTGTGTCACCTGAGTCTCCAAGACCCTGTCCTTCTTGGCGTCCTTCCCTGCTCATCAGGCCCGTCCCAGGGACTGATAAGACCACGGAGCAGTGGCTCAATCTCCATCCTGGGATGGCCTGAGAAGGCGGCAGAGGCCTTTCTGCAGGTTTCTGGGCTCCTGCATTCTTTGCTCTGTCATCAGTGAATGTGGGGCAGGAAGCTGTGCTGCTCACGCAGCTTGGAGAGCTCAAGGCCCAGAAGGCAAAATGGGCCACCAAGGGCAGGGCCAGACAGTCACTGGGCGGCCAGGTGATGCAGAGTGCAGACCACTAAGAAGCACATGGCAGGAGAAGAACAAATGGCATGGAAAAAATAGACATCTATGCATCATAATAAAGGGTAGGCTATTAAACAGTATGTTCAAATGCTTCTAGTTATAGACTGCGTAAGCATATATCAGACAACAAGGACATTTATCAATATATTCATACATTTTTTGTGGAGGGAGTGTTTTTCTCACCTCTCCTGATGTTTCCCTGGTGCAATATTCCTCACACCTTCCTTTTCCTCCCGTTTCAGTTCAGGGGGAAGGAATGACTTCCCTCGATAGTGGTTTGGAAGGAGGAACTAGACATGTGCAGCTCTGCCCTATCGTCTGCTTTCTACTGGGCGAAGGCAGTCGCTCAGAAACACCCTGCCGTGGGCAGATTCAGCGATGGCCCTCAATGGTCCTGTCCCCTGGCATTCATGCCCTGGTGGGTTCTCTTCCTCTTGAGTGTAGGCAGGACCTACCTGTGACTTGCTTCTGACCAACAGAATATGGCAAAGATGACAGGACGTCACTTCCATGATTTGGTTACACGGGCCTGTCACTTTCATCTAGCAACTGTCTCTGGTGCCTCCTCAATGTGCATGTTTGCATGGAGCGAGGAGGAGTGCTGGAGACACCCTCACGGCAAGGAACGGAGGGCGGCCTCTGGCCCACAGCCAGGCAGGAACTGAGGCCTTCCGTCCAACCGTCCACAGGGAATGGAATCCCGCCAACTGCTACATGAACTTGGAGGCAGAGCCTTGCCGCCTTGAGTGTTCAGATGAGACCTCAGCCGTGGCTGACACTGTGATTGCAGCCTTGGGGAGACCCTCAAGCAGAGGGCCAGGCACACTGTGTCTGGACCCCCGCCCACCATAACTGTGAGGTAGTATGTGTGTGCTGTCTTAAGCTGCTGAGTCTGTGATAATCTGTTACAAAGCTAAAAATAATTAACCACACCTTCATGCCATCGGGTTGTATGGGCAGCCTAGGCTGAGGCAGGGGCAGAGGCGGCCAGCAGTCCAGTGGTGCTTAGGACTCTCTGGGCAAACCTGCCGGGTTCTTAGCTCAAGCTGTAAGGCTCCTTCGCCCATAGATACAGCAGCATTGTCCCACACGAGCTCTGCCAGTGACAAATGAGATTCTATTGTTACACTCCTTTGTTTCCTCATATTTTTCAGATCTTAAGCAGCTGAAATAGAAATACTTCTATTAGGTCTCTTTTAAAACACTATCTTTGAGTGTTGCCATCGGGGGATTTTTCTTCCTTTTCACCTCATTTACAAAAGATCTGGGAGCATGTGTACTTGTTATAATCAGAAAAATATTGACTGAGACCAGCCAGCTAGGTGGTCCAGTAAATGCAAGTGAGTCTTGAGGAGGACTCTTACTATTACCCAGACTTGGTTTCTGTGACCCAAGGCTGAGGATCAAAGTGTCACATCCCTGAACCTTTTAAAAAGTTAATGGGACCAGATTTCCATTAAGGGTTTATTATGTTTGGCCACTTTCAATCATCACCCCAGTGCTCACTCCTTCCCAGTGCATAAAACAAAATCAGGAGAATGGGGCAGAAAGAGAAAATTGTCCTGGGTTTCTAGAGAATGCTAAGGCTTGAGTTGCTTGTCCCCCAGACCCAAGCGAGGGAGGCTACAAATGAATCACTCACAGAGGAGTGCCTTCGAAAGTAAGGAAATGGAATTTTTATTCTCCAATTTGCTATTTTCATTGGCTGGTGACAGGTTTATGTACCGTACACCTACCTGAGCAGGAAGAAATAAACCAGGAGGAGAGAGACGTCAGATGGAGTGTGGGCGCGGTTAGGACAGGATGCGTGAGTTTCCATGGACACTGCAGAAACCACCCGGGCTTGGCTGGCACCTTAGCTAGGACAGCTGGTTACTGGTGAGATGTCCCAGCAGCACACGCCCGTCTATGGGATTGGGGTGCGTCACGGGAGGGAGGAAGACGTTTACCTTCTTATTATTCCCTAACTCAGTCAGGGACTGTATAGCAGAGACCCTGACGATTCCCTGCCAGGTTAGCCACATCTATTTGGTTATGCAAAGCGATAAAGAATATATCCTGTCTTTGTTCCTGGTCCATGGACAGAGCTTCAAAAACCCTTGGAATTTCCTGAGTGATAGGAGTGCCTTCTAGTATTCATAACGAGCCTCTTTCTGCCTCTGTAGTACCACTGGAGCTTATGCTAATGAGATGGCTCCTGATGGACCCCCAGTAATTTCCAGGGAGGAGTCCGCATGCCAGGAAGGGCGAGCGTGTGATTAGAGCATTGGGATATTCAGAGCCCCCCACCAATGTCTGAGGAAAGAAAGGGGGATAGAAATTGAGCTCAGTCCTATGGCCAATGATTTATTTAATTTGCCATAGTTAAAGAGCTCAGATAAAAACTCTGAACAAGGAGGCTCAGAGAGCTTCCTGGTAGACAGACACATGGAGGTACCAGGAGGGTGATGCACCCCAACTCTGCAAGGACAGAGGCTCCTGAGCTCATGGCCCTTCTGGACTTTGCTATACAACCTGTGCATTTGGCTGTTCATTTGTATCCTTTTAAATCAGTCATCGTTAAGTAGAGCACTTTCTTGAGTTCTATGAGATGTTCTAGCAAATTATCAAACCTGAGGAGATTGTGTTGCCTTGATTTTGTAGCTGAGCAGGCAAAAATGCAGGTAGCCTGGGGACCCCACTTACTGCTGGTGTCTGGAGTACCAGCAGTCCTGTTGGGGATGTTGCCCTTTAACTCAGGGGCTCTAATGCTAACTCTGGGTAATTAATGGATTGAATTGAACTGCAGGACACCCAGTTGGTGTCAGAGAATGGTGTAGGAATGTAGGCTATTTGCCATACAAAGACCTTTGATGGTCAGTAAGTGTTAGAAAAACAGCCACAGCCAAGATAAAGGAAAGATCCTTTGCTCCTCAGCATCTGCTCTATCCTATCACCCAATACAACAGGAAAAAATGACCCAGAATGTAAAGACCTGACTCCCCAGGCAGGTGCAGGGGCAGTGCTGCAGTGTAGGCTGGACCGGCTGTGATGCTATGAGAGGTCAGTAGAAAGCTCAGAGCCCAGATGAAGACAGTGATGGGAGAAAATTGAAGTTGATTCATTATGGTCCCCATTCCCCCAACCAAGGCCAGATTTTTCAATAATTCTGATGCATATAAGATGTGTAGTTGATGATATTAAGTGTATTTAATGTGTGTAATCATGATATTTTCTAACTATTCAAAATATATGTCACATCTGCCTCCAGAAAATTTGAGGCGCGTCACAACGTAACTCATAGAATGGAGGTAACTGGTCAGCGTGGGTGGATGTAAAACTCAGGCCCCAGCCCAAGCCCCAGCTCAGGCAACCTGAAGGGCCACTCCAGCCTCTGAGCTGTCTGTGGGATCGGCTGAGATCCTGCTGTGTCTGCACCCCAGCTTCTCTCTCTGCCGCTCCTGCTCCCTTCGCTCCCGCGCAGGTGCGGACCCCAAGCAGCCCCCACAGGCTTCCTGCACACAGACCCCACCTTAGGGTCCCTTTCCCCAGAAGCCAGCTCAAGACAATTCTCCCTTCTGTCAGCTTTCCACTCAAAAATCAGCTTCCTCGGAGTTGCTTCTCCGTATCTCTCATATGACATCTGTTAAGTGTCATGGTCACATTTAGTGCACATTTTTAATGACACATTCATTGACCTTTTTATCCCGTTAGTGTCAGGCTCTGAGCTCCATGAGGGAAAATGACCCCTGGGCTCCTCACCTTTGCATCTCTGGGCCCAGCACTGAAATCGTATAGATTAGCTTTTCAACATCTAACTATGGAATAAACAGATAAATAAAGGATGTTAAATCCTATTGATGAGATAATTCAAATATTCTTAGTCTTTCACCCAATTTTCCTCTAGCTCCATTCATCCATTTGACCACTGAGTACCCACTCTGTGTGTGGCCGCGTGCTGGGCACTGTCGGCCAGACGGCGATGACTCAGACAGCCCCTGCTCTGCTAGTGCTGTGAGATTCGTGGAGCCAGGTTCTAGTCTGCAACTCCCTGTCACGGCCTGAAAGAGTGTTATGAATAATCTACTACAAGCATGTGGCTGTCTCCTCCCGTGAATTTGTAAGGAACTCAAAGGCAAGGACATTCACAGTCTCTGCTCATGGTAGGAACAGTAGACAGAATAATGGTGCCCCAAAGATGTCCACAACCTAATCTACAGAACGTGAATGTGCTGTTTTACACAAAGGTAATTCACAGATGGAATGCTAATCAACTGACCTTAAAATAGGAGGAATATCCTAAACCGTCTGGGTGGGTCTGATGACATCACATGACTCTTAAGAAAGCAGAAGAGTCAGTCAGTTAGACGTGGCAGAAACGGAGTCAGGAGAAATGAAGCGGAAGGAGAGCCAGTGAGATGTGAAGTGTCGGAAGGACTCACTCTGTGCTTGCTAATTCTGAGATGTAAGTGATTACAGGCAAGGAATAGAGAAAGGCTGCTAGGAGCTCAGGGCGACCCCGAGCTGACAGCCAGCAGAAAAACAAGGACATCAGTTTTACCACTGCGGGAAGCAGCATTCTGCCAATGACCGGAAGGAGCTGGGCAGTGAATTCCCCTGCGGGTCCTCCGGGAGGAAGAGCACAGCCCCGTGGACACGCAGTTTCAGCTTTGTGATACAAGAAGTAGAGAAACCAGACACACCCACGGGACTTTCTAACCTACAAAACTCTGAAATGCCGAAAGAGTGGTTTTTTAGTCACTAAGTTTGTGGAAATTTCTTAGGGCAGCTAGAAAAAACCAATACAGTTGGTGTCCAATGAATGCTTTTGACCTGAGTTTTTCAAATGAGGTATTCCCAAATTAAAAGGCAGCATAGCTTGAAGCATGCACAGCAAGAACATTTCCAGTTTCTTTTTGAAAACAGCATGGAAGATTCATGGCATGATACAATGTGTAATTTTGCTGAGGAAGATGTTTAGGTGGCGAATGAGGCAAGGAGCGTGGGCATGTGTGCGGGAACATGATCCTTCCCGAACTTCTAGCCACTGATACCGAGATATGTATGAGTCAAGGCTTTGCAGAGAAACAACCAGTGAAGTGGAGAGGGAGAGAGAGAGAGAGAGAGATTGATTTGTGTTAATAAGTTGGTTCATTTTATTGTGGAGATTGACAAGTTCAAAACCTGAGGGCAGGCTGGCAGGCTGGATTCCCCGGGAAGAGTTATGTTGTAGCTCAAGTCCAAAGGTGGCTGGTGGGCAGAATTCCCTCTTCTTCCAGGGACTTCAGTCTGTTTTTTCTAAAGGCCTTCAGCTGTTGAGTTCCACCCACACTGTGTAGGATAATCTACTTTACTCAAGGTCTACATATTTAAATGTTAATCATATCGAACAAATGTCTTCACAGTGACATCCAGGCTGGTGTTTGACCAAATATCCGAGTCATACCTAGCCAAGTTTGACACATAAAACTAGCCATCGCAAACCCATCCCTTGTCACCTTGGCATCCATACACATCCCCTTAAGCCATACTTAATCTCCAAATAAAGACAATAACAAAGTCATACGTCCACTTAATATGATACAACCATCCTGCACACAACTAAAAGCAGAGAAGAGAATGCAAAGTCCTTGGGTGATGTTCACTCTTTCTCTTAATGTCCTGTAGCTTAAATACCATGATGTAAAGTCAGTGCATCATATGTTATACCATAAGGGAATAAGAGAAGGAAGAAAATACAGGCACAATTGTTCCTCAGTATCTGTGGGAATTGGTCCCAAGACGCCCACCCCACTCAGCCCAGGATACCAAAATCCTCAGGTGCTCAAATCCCTTACAGAAAATGGTATAGTATTTTCATATAACCTATGCACATCCTTCGTACACCTTAAATCATCTCTAAACCACTTATATCTAATGAAGGCCGGGCGCGGTGGCTCACGCCTGTAATCCTAGCACTCTGGGAGGCCGAGGCAGGCGGATTGTTCTGAGCTCAGGAGTTCGAGACCAGCCTGAGCAAGAGCGAGACCCCATCTCTACCAAAAAATAGAAAGAAATTAATTGGACAGCTAAAGATATATATATAGAAAAAAATTAGCCAGGCATGGTGGCACATGCCTGTAGTCCCAGCTACTCGGGAGGCTGAGACAGTAGTTGCTTGAGCCCAGGAGTTTGAGGTTGTTGTGAGCGAGGCTGACGTCACGGCACTCACCCCAGGCAAAAGAGTGAGACTCTGTCTCAAAAAAAAAAAAAAAATACCTAATGAAATGTAAATGTTATGTACATAGGTGTATTTTAAACTTTGTATTATTTTTATTATTGTATGGTTATTTTTTATTCCCCTCTCCCCCAATATTTGTGATTTTCAGCTGTTTGAATCCAAGGATGTGGAACTGCAGATGCTGAGGGCTGACTGTACGCTGAACATACAGGCACACACACACACACACACACACAAATGCTAAACCCACTGCCTGGCACTTGCCCCTCCCGTGGCTGCACTATTTTCATTTAATGCATCATACTCAACCTTTTACAGTGTTTACCTTGGGGGACAGGATTGAATGAGCAGCATAGATTTACTCAGAATTATTACAATCCCAATTGTTGCGGTGGTAGAAATAATTTTGAGAAACAAAGGCTTAACAGAGGTCTCAGAAAGTAATCTTGGAGACAACTTAGGGCTTCCAGACATTGTTTTAATGGTTACACACTTATCCTTGTCTTTTCCCCTGCCTCCAATACATGGCCAAGGTAACGCAGAGCGGGCTGCATGGCGCGATGACAATGACAGCAATCACGGTATTATGTGCTATTGATACAGTTTATGGTCACAGAATGCCCCCTTTCTCCTCATTCTTTTCACAGAGGAATGGCCCTTCCCCTCGTTGCGTCAATAGGCTTTAAGCAGCAGTATTCTTCTCCCCTCTCGCACGTTCACGATGAATGGCTATAGACTCAGAATTGCGAAGCGCCTTCTGACGCTATTCTGTTTCCATTCTCTAGCAATGGCCCATTCTGTATCCAATCTATAAATGAGCCACGGAAGACTTGGCGTTTGACCTGCGTCTCCGGGGAGGAAGTATTGTCCTCTAGGAGCATTCAGCAGTGCGGTATATGAACAGTGGAGAAGTGATGACAACCTAAGAATGTATCTTCCAAAACTTCCCCCGGAGGGTCTTCTACAGTCTGACATCAGCTTTTCTGCCCTCTCCTTCCTACATTACTTTCACTGCAAAAACTGGTCAGGAACCTACTACTTACAAAATGTTATTTCAAGAGACATGAACACGTGAAAATGTTTCCAAGCTGAATGCCCAATAAGATAAGTAAGATAATGGTTACAAAAGTGATGCCAAACCACAGAGTTAATACGGTGTACCCATTCAAAAGGACAAAATGAAGGTATGCGTATTTATCTAGAAAGACAACCGTGATATATTGTCAACTAGAAAAGCAAATACATACCAATGTATGTTGTGTGATTTCCCCTTTTTAAAGAAAAAGCTGATGAATGTGGATATGCCCCTTAGGAGAAAGGCAAAAGGAAGAGGCTGGTAATGTACCCAGTGTGCAATGCAAATCCTCACTGGCCTCTAAGGGCTTCATCTCCTCTTCCTTGAACTCTGCTCTCCTTACTCTGGCAGCACCACTGATGGAACACATCAAGTTTTCCCTGCCTCAGGACATTTGCACTGGCTGTGCCATCTTCCTGAAGTGCACATGGCTTCCTCCCTTTACATTAACAATAAAGTCTCTGCTCTGAGCGACTATACAAGCTAAAAAATTAGGGATAGGAAACATGACAGGGGCTTCCCAGTATGGACCAGATCCCACAGCACCACCCAGGGATGAGAATCCGGCCACACGAGCAAAGAAGTGATACCTCTGGGCCCATAAGTTAAAGGTTATCTCCATGTACTTAGAGAGAAGACTAAAACCAGGTGACCTACTTTGCTTATGCATCTTTAGAATGAGGAGGTCGTTATTTGCCTGTGTGTATATGGGCTGTACTCCTCCATAATGGACATTAAAATGAGTAGTTAAATGGATAGTCACAAAAAAATGAACATCTAAGTTGAGGTTCTGGAATTAATTGACTTAAGGGTGTGGGAATTGAAAGAAATAGGTGGGAAAATGATATATTCTGAGATCTACTGCCTCCATCCCGTCTCTGCCTTTCTGCCTCAGCCGAGGCTGAAATGCAAAGAGCAGATTGTTGGTCACTGCCCTGGTGTCCACAGGCACCCGCCACGACCTGCTATTGCATTACAAACGTTCATCAGCAACTCTGCTCTGGGGCTGTTGTCTTTGGATGTGTCCTAACATGACTAGTTCAGATCGTCCCTGCAGAGGGTCACACCTGGGAATCCTCAACAGAAAAATGGCATCACAGTCCAGGTACCTGCACTCTATAAAGAATAAATTATCAGAGGAAAATCTCTAAGCCTCACCTGTCCATGAGCTTATTTCCATGCACCTGTTCACAAGGTCCATGGCAGATCAGATGACTCAGGAATTTCTTTCAGCTGAGCTTGCCATCAAACTGGTCTAGTGGCCCTTGAAGACAGCATTTATGTGTAGCTGCTCTTCTTTAGTTAAGGCTAAACAAAACTATCTACTGTCTTCTGCATCCTTTCCAAGATGAATTACATTAAAATTCATGACATGGTTAAGGATGAAACTAGAGAAAGGAAAGCAGCCTCTGACTTCCCCGACTCTCATCTGGCCTCAGTGTTCTCTCGTTGAATGTAAGCAATTGCACAAACACCAACATCAGACAGTCCACTCTACAACCAAGACGGATTAAGACGAAAACAAGACCTCTCCATTTCATGCCTAAACACAGACAATAGCATCAACATTGTCCAAAAAAAAAACAACACCATAAAAATGATAAAACACCTGCTATCCTGGCCAACATGAGTGATCACTGCTTCTTTACCCATCCCAGCTTCAGCCTGCCTCATTCCTCCTTATGGATAAATTTAGATACCTGCTATAGTTTGAATGTCTGTGCTCTCTGAAACTAATGCTGAAACTTTATCCCCATTGTAACAGCATTAAGAGAGTGGGAACTCAGACCATGGTACTTGAGAGGTGGAACTTTTGGAAGACAATTCGGTTAAACGAGGTCATCCACACAACCAAAAACATTTGTATACCCATAATATTTCGAAATGCAAAAAAAAGAGAGAATAGAATGTAAGAAATATTCTATCACTGCAACTCTAGAAAGTATGTGTAATTTGCTCCATTTTTCAGATGAGGAATATGGAAAGATTTAAAACCTTTGCTCAAGTTTCTAGAACTAAGAGGCAGTGGAAGTGGGATTTGAAATCAGATTATCTAACTTCAAAGTCTGAACTGTTAACAACTGTTCAAAGCCCCACGAGAAGTTGCCAAAGGTTTTGGAAATTATTTTTTATAATACCTTCATTGAGGTATAATTCACATAACATAAAATTTGTGATTTAAAACATACAGCTCCATAATTTTAATATATTCACTGAGTTGTGCAACCATTACCATAATCTAATTCCAGAACATTTCCATCACCCCAAATGGACTCTTGTATTCATTGACAGTCACTCACCATTGTCCCCTATACTCAGCCCCTGGTAAACACTAATCTATTTTCCATCTCCATGAATCTTCCTGTTTTGAACATTTCATATAAATGGAATCATAAAATATATGGTCATTTGTTCCCAGCTTTTTTCCATTAGCAGATTGTTTTCAAGGTCCATCCACATTGTAGCATGTAACACTAATGCATTTTTGGTATGGTTGAATAATATTCCATTGTACAATGCAGATATTTTGTTTATACTTTTGCTAGTTGATAGGTATTTGTGTTGTTTCCACTTTCTAGCTATTATAGATAGTGCTGTTATGAACGTTCATATATAGTTTCTGTGTGGACATGTTTCTCTTAGGTACACATCCAGGGTCAGAGTTGCTGGGGCATGTGGCAACTCCACATGTAGCTTTTGGAGGAACTGCCAAGCTGTTGTTCAAAGTGGCTGCACCATTTTATATTCCCACCTGCAGTGTATGAGGGTTCCAACTTCTTCAAATCCTCTCCAATAATTGTTGTCTTCTTTCTAATTGTAGCCATCCTACGGAGTGTGAAGTGCTATCTCGTCGTGGTTTGGTTTGCATTTCCCTGATGAGTGATGATTTGAGCATCTTCTCCTGTGTTTATTGAGCACTTGGGTATCTTCATTAGATAAATGTCTGCTCAATCCTTTGTCCATTTTTAAATTGTGTTTCTATTTTTATTGTTGAATTGTAAGAGTTCTGGATATAAGTCCCCATCAGACAAGTGATTTGCAAATATTCTCTCCCACTCTCCAGATTGTCTTTTCATTTTCTTGATGCACAAAATGTTTTAATATTTATAAAATTCAAACCCTGCATTTTTCCTTTTGTTGCTACGCTTTTGGTGTCATAGGAAACCATTGCCCAACTCATGGACACAAAGATTGACTCCAGTATTTTCTTCTAAGAGTTTTATAGTTTTATCTCAGATTAAGTCTATAATTTGTTTTGAGCTAATTTTTGTGTATAGTATGAGGAGGGACCCAACTTCCTTCCTTTGTTCTGGGAAATTTATACTTTTCTGTTTACTCATTTAAACCCTGTAGCAGTGTGCCGAGGTGATTAGAGAATTAAATAACCAAGGCACAGAGAGGTTATGTAACTTGTGCGAGGTACTCAGCTAGCAGTCGCTGGCAGAGCTAACCAAGGGGTTTTCCTTGAGAGCCTGTTTTCTAAAATATCTTTCCTTAAAATGAAATTGACATTTCAAAAAAGTAAGGACAGAAAAGTAAGGCTGTTTAACAAAGTTGTTAGAACAACTGACTGACCATTTGTGAAAAAGATATTAGCTCTTACTCATAATTTCCATCACAATAAGTTTAACAAGTATTAAAAGATTAAATGATAAATATAGAATATTAATATTCTTGGGATAGAGAGTAACTTACTAAGCATGGCACAAAAATGGGGAAAATCCTAAAGGAAAACTGTTGGATTTAGCAATGTACATTTTTTAAACCTGTAGCTCAGAACACCACAAAAAGAATGAAGCCCTTCAGACTTGCAGTAGTGGCAGAGCTTGGATAAACTAACCTTTCCACATACAGTCACGTATCAATTAACGGCGGGAATATGTTCTGAGAAACGTGTCACTAGGCGATTTTGTTGCTGTGCGAACATCCTAGGGTGCACTCACACAAACCTGGATGGTAGAGCCTACCACACACCTGGGCTGCACAGTCCGGCCCATCGTCCCGCACAGCACTCGTACAGCTGGAACTGCACCGAACGCTGTAGGCAACTGTAACGCAATGGTAAGCATTGTCTCTAAACATCCAAACACAGAAAAGTACAGTATAGGTATGGTATAAAAGATAAAAGTGGTATATCTCTGAAAGGACTCTATTTCTAAATGCAGTCTCACGGTGAGGTACTGGGGGTTAGAAATTCAGCAGATAAATTTGGCGGGCAGGAGCACAATTCAACCCTTAACGCTGAGGCAGAAAGGAAATTCAGATTGGGGCAGGCAACGAACAGCCTCTGCTGTATTAACCTTCCCATTTTACAGATTCCTTATTAACCCCTAAGAATATTTAGCTGGTTGAATTTCAGGCTGACCTAGGAAGTGAAATGCACATGTCTACTGGGAGGACAGGACAATCTACCTGGAAGGAGACACCTTGGGCAAGGCAGCCACTGAGGGGCTTCCCTGAGCTGAGCCACGCCTACTCTTACAGTCCTGCTTCACGCCCCTCTCTGTCTCCGCACAGGCCATTCCCCGGAAAGCTGCCGATGATTCAGCAACTGGGCTTCAGAGGGAAGGGGAGGGTTAGGCTGGGGTGGGGGGTGGTGACTCTGATTTTATGAAAATGTGTAAACTGGGTGTTTCTTAACTTCGGACACCTTGTATTCCATTCCAGGCATTGACCTGTCACGTTTGGGAAGGCCTTAAACCGCAGTTCAGGAAAGATGATGATGGCGATGATACCATTAGCATCACCACCAACAAGAGCGGACAGATTTTTGCATGTCAAGCCCAACATACCCGCCCTGGCAATGGAAAGGTGTAAGAGTGGCCTGAGGTTGCTACGGGTGCACAGGGGCGTACACAGTGGAATAACGGACATTGGAGACTCAGAGCAAGGAATGCACGGG
>CAUYSK010050557.1:0-18710 GCA_963575035.1 Avahi laniger | reverse complement strand
AGTAGCATGGGGTAGGGAGCTACTAAACACACATCTGTCCCTCACTGGTTGCCCTTGGGCCAGTAAGAGGAGAAAACTACAAGGATGGTGACACATTAAGGCAGATTGCTCTACAGTCTTTCAAGCCAGACTCCCTGATATAAAAGTCAAGCATGCACAACCAGGGAGGAAACCTCTTTGTAACCCTCTCACTGAAGGAATAATACACAGTAATAATAACCATAGGGGTGATTGCTGGAGAAGAACAAGTTCACCTGCAATTGATGAAATGTAGAACACTTTTGTAACCCCCAATTTTTTCTCTCTTCATGGAAGATGATGATCCCTTTTTTTTTGCACTCTTTTCTCACATTGTTTCTTCAAGGCTAGCTATTAGAAGTTAAGCAATGCCCCAGCAACATATTTAATTGTCTGCCTTGTTCACTAAAGTTCTCTCACATCACCCAGGTCTGTTCTGCTCCTTTGTGTTTTTTGGAAACACATAATTACTCCCACATCATAGATCCCTTTGGTAGCAAAAAGAAAGACACATAGAGGAACTTAAGGAAGTTGTTTATTTTCCTTTTGCTCCATTGCCTTTGGGTGAAACTGTCTCCACAACATTTTCATTGATATCAGAACAATAAAGCTGTCCATGGCCTATATTTTGTGTCTGGGCTTATATCTGGCCAAGAGTAGATGCTGCCAAAGATTCAAACTACTTTCCAAACAACTTCAGCTTATACATCTTTAAACATATTTTACTGAGTATTTCCCCCAATCCTTGGGAAAATTCATCGACATGTTTGCGTTTCATGCACAAATGCTACATGAGCCTACTGGTGGAATTAAAAGCTATTTGATTCACTGACCATATTAGGAGTTGTTATTTAAGTTTTTGTTATGTATTATGAGTTTTGTTTTTAAATTTGCTTTAAGACAGCAGATCATTTCCAAAATACATAATAGTTCATGGCTGATATGACTAGAAAATGACTTTGGTAATAGATACCCAGGCCTAGTCACAGCTGAAAAAATAAAGTAAGATTTTCCGCAAGGTCAAATGAGCACATGATGGGAATCTGTGGAAAAGAATTCAGGACAAGAGAAAAGATTATTTTAGGCCCCTTAAAGTAAGTCTTTGGGGTAGACATTATGGAGGTCAAAGTCAGACCATTAATCCACAAAAGCAGCAAGTCTAGGTGATTGGCAGAATTCTAAGACGCCCTGTGTTTCCCACCCCCTGATGTACATGCCCTCCCCTGGGATATGGGCAGAACCCATGAATATGATGGGAAAGTCAGTCCCTTAGTTAGGTTATATTACTTGATAAGGGTGAGAGAATTTTGTGGATATAATTAAGGCCCCAATCAGTCAACTTTGAGAAAATCAAAAAAGAGATTGTCTTTAGTTGGCCTGACCTAAGCAAGGAAGATTTTAAAAAACTGAGCTCTTCCTTGAAGAAAGAGATTCAAAGCATGGTAGAGATTCTGCTGCCGTCCTTGAAGAAGTAGGCTGCTGTGATGTGACAGGGCCCACAAAGGGGACCACATGGCAAGAACCTGACAGCAGTCTCTAGGAGCTGAGAGTGGCTCCAGCCAACAGCCTGCAGGAAAACATCACAGTCATACAATGCAAGAATTGAATTCTGCCAACAACCTTAAGGAGTGCAGAAGCAGCCTTTTCCCTAATTGGGGGATGCACCCAGTTGACACATTGATTTCAGCCTTGTGAGACCCAGAGCAGAAGATCTATAAATATATATTGTGTTCCTGACCCATGGAAGTGGTGGGAAAATAAACTTGTATTGTTTTAAGCTACCGAGTTTTGGATAATTTGCTACACATCAATAGAAGACTAATGCAGTCTATGAAGCAGAGGTGTTCAATACTTGAAGAACTCTTGCCTCTACTATGTCTACAGAATCCAGTGCATACTCCTTGGCTCAAAGTCCTCACTGTGAGGTCCCAACCTGCCTTTGTAACCTCCTTGTTTTCTGCTTGTTTTGTAATACAAAGCTTTCCCTTCAAGCCCACTAAATGTCTCTGTGTCCTGGATGAGGCCCACTCTTATCCCTGAATCTTGTAGTACATTATTCTCTTTGTGTCGGATGCCTTTCTCCCCTTTTATATCTGCAAATTCCTCTTCATGGTTCAAAATCCAGATCCCTTGCCCCGTGTCCCTTGTCCCATGAAGACTTCCCATAACTCCCCTTGCAATAATCATTCCATTATGTTGTTACAATTAATAAGAATTTATTTGCATGCCTTTTGTGGCAGATACAATGTCCGATATGCCTTTGTATCATCAAACCATAACACAATGGCTAGCACATATTAGGTTTTAAGCAATAATAATGATTTGCTGAACAAACAATAAGTGAATGAACAAATAGATCAGGACCAAGATTAACCACAATATAAAAACAAGAGTTGCTATATGAAACTATTAAAATAGGTACAGTGCTGATATTCTTACATCTTACAACATAAAGAACTTTTTTCTGTCACGTACGGCTTATAGCATCATCAAGAAGTTAAGATTAAAAAAAAAGTCCAGTCCAAAATTGTCATAATTTTAAACTCTGCTTTAGTCCCTTCCATATATAAGGATCCTGAAAGTTCAAATATTATTACTGATAATTATAAAACTAACACAGAGTACATGCTATTTAAGCACTTTACATGTATTTCCTTGTTTAATCCTTGTAATAATTCTTATGATAACCCTTTGATGTAGATTCTACATTTTACAAATAAGTAAACCAAAGCACAAAGAGGTTAAGTGACTTGGTTAAATCATTTTGGTAGCAAATATCAGAGCTGGGATTTGAGCCCAGGCAGTCTGACTCTAGCTCCTGTGCTCTTGGCCATCATAAGCACCACAGGTTAGCTCTTTAATGATGAAAGCACAGTTGATGGTGAAGTGCACTTGTTCCAGTGCATCTCTTCATTTGGTAGAGGGAGAATTAGTGCAGACGATTCCATAGCATTTTCTCTACTCAACCCTGCTTTACTTGGCACCAGCCTGCTTTCTTGGGGCACTCTGACAGCACATCTTACCCTAGAACTTAGATTATTCCTCTCAAGCCTTGCAAAACCACAGTCAAAACTTTCTGTGCTCTAGTGTGGCATCTGCTTTTCCATTTCTGCCTTGTAAAACAAATTTGTAAAAGCTACTCGTTTGTTGAAAAATTTACTCATTTAGACATGATGATTTTTTAATTACTTGTAAGAACCCTGATTCTGTTTCTCATGGCACTTCTGAGTTGAGTGGGAAGGGAGTATACATTTGTAGGTGGTGTTTTCAGAGCCAGAATATTTAAATCCCTTTGTGGAGTGAAGAGTTGATGGAGAAACAAGACTATGGGTTCTCAGAACTGTTTCCCATGGCCCTGGACCGGCAGTGGAAGTAATTTTCCAGACACAGATTATCATCTCTCCTCACCCTTCTGATCCCCTTGGCAGTTCTCTCGCGAGACAAGAACAAATGCTGTGGAGCCAGGTCCGGTATCTCCTTTCTATTGGTGATTTCAGTAAAGATTTGGAAGAGCAGTTGATGCTAAAAGCCAAAGATGATAAAACTGGAGAAACTTTTCATAGATGAAGGACAATCTTAATCAGCAAAATCATCTCATTTCATCTCTGGCAGTTTCAAAAACACACCGTTGGAGGTACACATAAAATAAAATTTTCCAATGTCTTCTCACCCTTGAAAAAGCTCAGAAGGTGGTTTGTTGTTTTTAATAGACTTTGTTTTTTAGAGCAATTTTAGGTTCACAGCAAAATTGAGCAGAGTCCCCATAGGTTCCCTACTGCACACAGGCACAGCCTTCCCCACCGTCAATATACCACACCAGAGAGGGCCATTGGTTACAGTCAATGAACGTCCATTGCCATATCATTATCATCTAAAGGCCACAGTTTATATTAAGATTCACTCTATGGGTTTGGACAAATGTATATTGATGTGTATCCACCATTAAAGTATCACACAGAATAGTTTCACTGCCCTACAAAGCCTTTGTGCTCCACATATTCATCCCTCCCTACCCGCCCCCAATCCCTGGCTGATGTTTTTATTGTCTTCATAGTTTTGCTTTTTCCAGAATGTCATATAGTTTGAATCATACAATATGTAGCCTTTTTAAATTGGCTTCTTTCACTTAATTATATGCATTTAAACTCTCTTCATGTCTTTTCATGGCTTAGAAAAAGAGATGGCTCATCTCTTTTAAGTGATGAATAATATTTCATTGTCTATATATATTACAGCTTATTTATTCATTTACCTACTAAAGGACATCTTGGTTGCTTCATTTTAGAAATTATGAATAAAGCTGCTATAAATATCCATGTGCAGGATTTTATGTGGTAATAAATTTTCAACTCCTTTGTATATGTACCAAGGAGTATGATTTCTAGATCATATGGTAAGAGTATCTTTAGTTTTATAAGAAACTGCAAAACTGTTTTCCAAAAGTGGCTTTACCATGTTGTGTTTTTATCAACAGTGAATGAGTTCTGTTGTTCCACATTCTAGCCATTTTTGCTTTTGTTGGTTATGTGTGTATGTGTATGTGTCTGTGTGTTTTTGGTGCTTTTGCTAATCCACAATTTATAGGAAAATCACTGAGCTATTTTTGTGTTTGTTATACATTCAATGATATATTATGAATTGTAAAGAATTGGCAAGTTTACCAATATTTCAAATTGAAGTAATTATTACAGCTATTGAAAAGAGTGACTCTCATGTTAATGATGATAATTTTCAGCAGTATAACCAACATGATTCTCCTAAAATTCAGTGTGAGAAGTGAATTTGATCAAACGAATTCTAAAATTCATATAGAGAATCAAAAGTTCAGAAATAACAGAGATAATATTCAACTAGAACAGGAAAAGCGGCTTGTCTTAACAAAAACTCACTGTAAATCTATAACTTATAGCATGGTATTAGTGCAGGGAGAGAAAAATAGAACAATCAAATAGAATTTAAAGCACAGAAACAGATGCAAGCCTGAATAGGAACTAGATATATGAGAGAAACGTGGCAAATCAATTGGGAATACTGGATTTTGTTAAAAAAAGAGATCTACAAAACTGATTTTCTATATTAAAAAGTAAATATAGTAATGTCCTTAAATCTACTGTTCACACATCAAACATCCTCCAAAACAAATTAAAGTTTTAAATGTAAAAGTTAATGTACATGAGTTTAGCCTTAGTGCAACCTCTGTGGAAAGCAATATGGAGATACCTCATGCCGTTCCTATGTTTTCTCTTTCCTCCTCACTCTGAAACCCTAACTTTGTAGGGTTTGCAAGATGCCAGCCGCAAACTGTATGTTTTTCTGTTATCTTCTACCACGTAAGGGTGGCCACGTAAGGTGGTTCAGGTCCGTGGGAAACCACCTGTCGCTGTGGTTTTCAGACACGTCCTGTAAAAGGGGGAACAACCAACCTACCTTGATATTTCCTCTTTTTTGGGGGGCAAGGACTTGTGTCAAGCCACGAGGGGAAAAAAGTGAAAAATATCCCAGAGAGAATCCCCCTGTACCTCTGAGCCGGTCTGCCCCAGTCCCGAGCAGCCCACACCAGGCTTGATCTGCTTATTGCAAAGCTTCCAGATGCATGTATGGAAAACATCTGAGATTGCAGGATCAGAGATCAGGACACCGGTTCCCGCCTCAGAGGTGGTCGGATCTGAATTTGTGCAGCAAGCGGCGTTGACAATTCAAGCCGTGATCGGAAAGAGAACAAAATAAATAAACAGGGAAAGCTCGGCCGGGTGCAATGGCTCATGCCTGTAATCCTAGCTCTCTGGGAGGCTGAGGCAGGTGGATTGTTTGAGCTCAGGAGTTCAAGATCAGCCTGAGCAAAAGCGAGATCCCATCTCTACCAAAAATAGAAAGAAATTAATTGGACAGCTAAAAATATATATAGAAAAAAATTAGGTGGGCATGGTGGCGCATGCCTGTAGTCCCAGCTACTCGGGAGGCTGAGGCAGGAGGATCGCTTGAGCCCAGGAGTCTGAGGTTGCTGTGAGCTGGGCTGACACCACGGCACTCACTCTAGCCCGGGCAACACAGTGAGACTTTGTCTCAAAAAAAAAAAAAGAAACAGGGAAAGCTCAATGGATAACACAGCCCTGGTTACCAAAATGAACACACTCTTGGGGGTGCTTTAGAAATTTAAAAACTCATGTTTAATCACGATAACAATCTTTCAGAGAAACGCTGGGTTCAGACAGCCGCAGAGAGGCGACGGATACGGGTGGTGTATTCTGCAGCCCGGGGATGAAATTGCCGTGTCCGTTAACCTCACCTGTCTAAAATAAAAAATTACTTGGAAAAGGATGAGGAATGCAGGCGCCAAGGAGAAAGAAGATTTTGGCATAAGGGGATAGGGAAAAAAAATCAACAGAGAAAACAGGCAAACAGAGAGGCAGACACACACCGCGCTCCACGGGGAAAGAACCGGCGTAAATGTTCGAAACACGACACCTTAAAAGATACACGCGTGTGTCTGTTTTCCTCATTCCCGTGTGATCTAATGGAAACTGAACACCAGCAGCCCGGCGTAATTTTTTAAGTATGAGAGTGAATTCCGGCAATACCGTCCGCAGAATTGAAACCAAACCGAAAAACCCCCATATGTTTCTAAGCTCGGCCGCATTTTAAGTTCCGAACAGATGCTAAGGAAGTTTATTACGATGTCTTTAATGCTCTTAGTTTCCTTAGTATTGCTTTTAATTCTATACAAAAGGCAACTTTCCAGGAAAAGAAAAATACCATTTTGCACCCCCCGCCCTGAAATTTCTTTTCGTCCAAAGCACTTCATTTTTCAACGCCCGAAATATAAGTAACAGATGAACATTTTTCCTGTGTCTCCATTTTCCCTGCTTTCAAATTCTCATTCTTGGTTTCTGATTACCAAGAGCGGCCGAACCTTGCTCTTGTGCAGCTGAAATAAAGTGTCACCTCCTGCCGCGTGGCCAGAAGTTCGAGAGAGGCATACGTTTTAGCTTTTCATTGTAAAACAAGGAAAGGAAGACATCGTTGTATAAAAACAGGGCTCTCCTGGTAATTCAGAGGCTGGTCTATGTTTCTTTAATCAAAGCATATTTTAAAAAAAAAAAAAACAAAAAACTAACAATACCATTTTGTTGTCAAAAACAGGGATCCGGATTCTTTACCAATGAGATTCCGGGACGGTTTTCTCCGGATCCGAAATGGGGAAACGCCAGAACAATTTTCAATCTCACCATCACCAGATTAGATTTCTAAAAGCTACCTGAAATGTGATTTTCCTGTTATTATAACAAGGCTATTCTTAAGGCTGAAATTGTCATTTTATATGCTAAACCCTTTTTTTTTTTTTTTGGTCATTATTTTATGCTTAGCCATTATTTTATGCACCGAATGTTAGTTTTAGCCCAACAGGGATTTTTCTGGGAAAGTTTCAGAAATGCATTCATCTATTTTTGAGCTATCCGGCCAGGGGGAAATTAAGGGTTTATACACATTAAGACATTTTTCAGATGCCTTTTGGAGATCTTGGTTAGACTTGTATTTTAAAAATGCAGACATCCCCTGGAATGACAAACCCTCACTTCTTGCTCCTGAGGCAGGTGGTTATAAATGAACTATCTAGTTACTTAAAATTAGCCTCCTGTATAAACACACTCTAATAATCACCCAGCCTGCAGAGGCCCGCGCTCTCTCTCCGGTAATAATCATTAAACATCCACCGAGTCTACGGCGCTGAGGGAGGCCTCCCAGGGAAAATATGTCATCTACCCTCAAAATCCAGCCTTTTAGACAAGTCAGACTAACCACAACCTCTCAAAAATATCCATTTGAAAGCACACTGTTATTTAAACACATGTATTCCAAGTGAGAAGAAAGAGACAAAGGTGGCTCGAATTTCTTCTAAAACAGCTTCTTTTCATCATCTGTTCTCTTCGCTTTAAATGAAGCCCATTTCCAGAAATCTGTGTGTGTGTAAAAAGATACAGGCGTGTATATAAAAGATGCATCTGTGTATGTATGCATGCACAAATTGAAAAAATGTGTGTGTAAATGCATACGTAAATTGGAAAAATATACGTGTATATGACTATTTGCATATATACATGAAATCTATATAAATAATCTGTATAAATACATCTATATTAATAGATCTAAAACCTAAATAAAATATAAATGCTCATATATACCTATGTATAAATATGTATATTAGATAGATACATGAACATATGTATGTATTTATGTAAAGATAGATCCAGAGATACAAATACACAAATATGTGTACAAAAGACATAATAAATATATAATATAGATACTTACATATACTTATGCATAAATACATATAATAAATACATGAATATATATATTTATATAAAGATATATCCAGAGATACAAACACACAAATATGTATACAAAAGATATAATAAATATATAATATAGATACTTATATGTACATATGTAGTTATATATATATAATAGATAGATACATGAACATATTATGTATTTATATAAAGATATATCCAGAGATAGAAATACACAAATATATATACAAGAGACATAATAAATATATAATATAGATACATATATACCTATGCATAGATATATAAAATACATACATGAATATACATATGTATTTACATAAAGATATATGCATATCTTTATACAAATACACAAATATATATACAAAAGATATAATAAATATATAATATAGATATTTATATATGTATAAATATATATAATAGAATCATGAAACATATATATATCTATATAAAGATATATCCAGAGATACAAACACACAAATATGTATACAAAAGATATGATAAATATATTATATAGATACTTATATATACATATGTAGTTATATATCTAACAGATACATGAACATATATATGTATTTATATAAAGACGTAGCCAGAGATATAAATACACAAATACGTATACAAAAGATATAATAAATATATAATATAGATACTTATATATATGTATAAATATATATAATAGATAGATACATGAACATATATGTGTATTTATATAAAGATATATCCAGAGATACAAACACACAAATATGTATACAGGAGATATAATAAATGTGTACTATAGATACATGTATATCTATGTATAGATACATAAAATAGATACATGAATATACATATGCATTTATATAAAGATATATCCAGAGACACAAACACACAAATGTATACAAAGCATATAACAAACATATAATTTCCATACACAGCAAGTTCTCACTTAGCATCGTCCACAGGTTCTTGGAAACTGCAAGTTTTTGCAAAACGACGAACTACGCAACACAACCCGTCTTACCTCAGGCTAATTTACACAGACGAGAGTTCAGGTCTCGTGGCGTACGGGATAATTGGGGTCTTTGCTACTGTTTATTGTAGCTTTCTCTTCTGATTTCTTTCCCACCCTTAAAATCCAGTTCATTCGACCAGAACGCATGCAGGAGGCGTTGTCTTCACTGACTTTCCCTGCTCTTCGATGCCTCTGTTCTTTTCGTACATCATCACTAATTTCTTGGTTCCGAAAAGTGATGTTTTCTCATTCCCATCCTGCCCTTGTCTTTCTGAGATTTTTCTCTGTGCGGGGATTGGATTTCTCAGACCTGTCCTCCGAGTCTCTTAAATGCTCTTCAACAATTTCATCTTTTTTTTCCTTCTCTTTCTAGTGGTGCCGAAATTTCCCAAGATCATGTAATATTTAGTATTTCAGTTTTTTAGAATACACAATCCGCTCTTCTCTGCCTCCACTGCAGGGTTTAATTAGAACCTGTTCTTTATTTAAATATCCATTTTCTCCCTTTCCTTCCAGAAGTTTCTGCTCTATTGTCATTAATGCAGTGTACTCCTAAATGCAATAGGAAACCGGTGGTTTCTAAAAATCTTGTTCAGGCTGAGTGCGGTGGCTCACACCTGTAATCCCAGCACTTTGGGAGGCTGAGACGGGAGGATCGCTTGAGATCAGGGGTTCGAGACCAGCCTGAGCAAGAGCCAGACCCCATCTCTACTAAAAATAGAAAGAAATTAGCTAGACAACTAAACTATATGGAAAAAATTAGCCGGGCATGGTGGTGTGTGCCTGTAGTCCCAGCTACTGGGGAGGCTGAGACAGGAGGATCATCTGAGCCCGGGAGTTTGAGGTTGCAGTGAGCTACGATGATGCCACTGCACTCCAGCCTGGACGACGGAGCAAGACTCTGTCTAAAAAAAATTAAAAGATAAAACAAAATCTTGCTTATTCCTCACGGTAGCCTCTGATTAGTTACTCAGACCAATGCATTCTGTACAAGCAACAGGTCTTACAAAGTACCGGCGATTTCCTTCTGCAGTTCCATCTGTGACGAGACAAGTGCTTGTCACGTAACAGGTGCCAGGGTGGGTTCTATCCGATGGGCGAACCACCCTTTACGAATCATTTTTTTGAGTGCTTCAAAAACTGCAGTGTGCGCTGCAAACTCCTTCCAGGGGTTTTGTTAAAATGTAGATTCTGGTCGGCAGGGCTGGGTGGGGCTTGAGGCATTGCTCACCCAACCCGCTCGAGGAGGACCCTCAGCAGCCGGGCCACAGACAGTGCTTTCAGCCAAGGTGGACCTACGTGAGCTTTGCTTTGCCCAGAAAACAGAAACGAGGCCCGAGGGGTTTGCAAGGCATGGTGGTCTCCATGCCTGGGGTACATCGGGACTTGTGCTCCCCCAGTGTGCTCTGATGCAGGAAACATTTTGGAGCAGGTTGGCAGGACCCAAATATGTCCCCAACACCTGTGCCCACCTTCGACCTCCTCTGGGTTAAGGATGCTGAAAATGTCTGTTGCCACGAGAAGAACCAAGGGCTGGAAGCTCCGCTTACCTGGTGTCCAGGTAGCCCACCCGGCCAGAGTCTGCAGAAGCGCCAGGCACGGAGGGTCCTCCTCACACCGTCCAAGCATTTATCTACTCCCTGTCTCTGCATTTGAGTTGGTGCCTTGCATAGACGCTAACATGCTTGCACCTTTTTACAATTTTGCCCCAAATACTCAGGGGTACATGCCGTTGATTGTCATGGAAAGGCACCGTGTCTTCTTTAAGTTCTGAGCCCGGAACATCCCAGAATTCCCTTATGAGTAGCCGTGACTGTTTGTTGAGTGACACTCCGTCGGCGATCGAGGCAGATCGTACATGACACTCACGACACTCCTCCCGGCTGGGTCCTGCTTTGTGGTTGCAGAGCCCGTGGGGGCTGCACAAACCCCAAAGTCACGATCCCATCCCGGCCACTCCAACATGTTCCCTTCTGAACGTTTCCTTAGAAAAGCACCAGCCGCATCCTCCAAGCAACCTGGTCTAACCTCCAGGAGGTCGAAGGCACTTTACCTGGGTGATGACACAATATAGGTATATATCAAAATATAAAGTATCCCCAAAATATGCACAATGGTTATCTGGTCAAGTAAAAATAAAAACAAACAAAAAACTCATCTCTTTCCTCAATCCCTCTAGACTAACTCTTGGGGGAAAAAAGGGATAGTTTCCCACAGAAAATGGCCACTGCTATTATCGTTCCTAAATGTCAGTGAAATGACAAAGCGTCTCCATCAGCCCAGCCACGTACGTGGGAAATCCTCTGAGAAACTCCCGTAGCTCGGCGGTTCCACATTACACAGCCTCTTGCCAAGTTCCAAGGTAGACCTGGCTTTGCGTTCCAAATATAGTTCCCTTGGGGGGTCTTCCCAGAAGAGATACAGGCTTTTATTTTGTTTTAAAAAAAAAAAAATAAGAAACGACTTGATTATTCCGGGTTGAACTTCTGAATTTATCGTGAGCAAAGAAAATCCAGTCTTTCAGGAATTTCTGCCCTGTGTTTTGAGCGAAATTGGGCTGGGTGAATGGCGTCTCTTGCATTGTGACGAACCGTCCTGCCTCCTTCGGGGACAAATTATGGATCACGTCGGGGTGGAGATGAGGACACCCCGGCTGCACAATCGGTCATTGCACTGGGGATGTGCCAACTCTCTGCGTGGGAGGCCAACACCATTCTTTCTGCTGGAGAGATCGCGCGATCCACGCTGATGCCAAGAAGTGTTTTGTATGTCGAAGGGTTTCACTCGGCCACGTCTCCGCACGTGTGGACAGGAAGCTGGCGCCTGCGGCAGCCAAGGGACGCCTCGCGGGCTCCAAGGTCCAGAAGGGAATCTCGGGATGGGGGGTCCTGGAGTTCAATCTCCGAGCCTCGCTGGAAACCCGTCTTCTGTTTTCTGCACGCGGCAATGCAGGCTGTGTTTAGATGTGTCCAGTGACGGGAAGCTCACCCTCTTGTTAAGAAGCCGTTTCTCCCTTGGACGAGTCTGGCAGGGAGATGTCCCTTCTTCTCCCGCGCTGACCTCACGCTGGTCTCCAGGGGTGGCCCGTGGAGGGCGGGTCCAATGGCTGTTCCACGGGGGAGCCTTTCCAACACTTGCAGGTGGGAACCATCGCGTCCTTCCCCGATGCCCCCCTGCCTGGGAAGGTTTTATTCTCTGGGAAGAGTATCCCCCAAACCACCACCTTTCCCCAAATGCAGAAGATTCTAGTGGTGACCCCATTGCGGCCATATTGTCCTGCTCACCTGCAGCTCAAACTCTCTGCCACGGTGAGGACACTTCCCAGATGGTACCTGCCCATCTCAGGACACAGGGGAGCACCGGCTGTGGTCTGAGATCACTCCAGCGTTCCTGGTAACCTCTACGTGCACGAACACACACATGCATCCTGACATCCCACACATGCACACGCATGTACACCTCTCACACATGTGCATGCTCACATCTCTCACATGCCTACAAACACACAGTCCCATGTCCTAAACACGCATGCACACCCGCACACACACATCAAACATACTTCTGTCCAGCAAGAACTTTACGTGTCCTTCCAACGTCCAATTGCTGGAGCACATCTCTTCCACGCCATCTTTCAGCACGGGTGTGTTTTCGCTTGCGTGTTTGTTTTCCAAGAGTGAGGTGATGGATTTAACCTCCAAAACGTCAATAGTTTTATTATGTAAACATAAATCAGCTAAACACTGCAATTAAACAGCAGAAATTGTTTTCTTGGTTGCTTTTTAGAGACAGGGCTCTCGCTATGTTGCCCAGGCTGGTCTCAAACCACTGGGGTGAGGTGACCCACCCCATCCTGAGCAGCTCAGACTGGAGGCCCAACGGGTACAAGGCACAGTGTTTGGAAAATGGTTACAACAAAAGTCCACACTGCACCTCTAGGCAATAGAGCCAGGTATCAAAACTACACTTGTACCCCTAAATTTACAGAAATTTTAAAAAGTGGAAATTTTCCATCTAGGTTAGGCAGAGTGCAAGGGAGAACTGAGAGCTTTAAATTCTTACATAAAAAAGAAGAAAGGCTGAAAATGAGTTAGTTAAGAATCCATCTTACCAAGTTAGAGGGAAAAAAATAAACCCAAAGAAATAACAGAAATTAATGAATCAAATAATGAACATAACACACAAAATCAACACAACCAAAAACTGGTTGTGTATATAAAAAAAACTAATGAGAATTATATACCCCTAGCAAGATTTATTGAGAAAAAATAAAACATAGACACATTAAAAAGCAATATCAAGAGAAGGAAACACCTGTAGATTATGTGTGTATATACACATTTTAAAATAAGGATATTATAAACGACTTCATGCAAAAATTTAAAACGTAGATAAAATGGACAATTTTTTAGAAATGAAAACATGAATTAAAGAAATTCACAGTATCATTTAAAATTTTCCCACAAAGACTATGCCAGGTTCAGATCACTGTGCTTGTAAGTTTAACAAATATTTCAAAAGGACTAGTGCCTAATTTACACAAACTCTTCCGGAGTTTAGAGAGAGAAAATACTTCCTTAACTTGCCTTTACAATGCCAAACCTGAGGCAGAAAATTATAGAAAGGCAAAATTACAGGTCAATCTCACTGATGGACAGGAGGAAATTTCTATACAAAAATATTAGCAAACCAAATTTAGAAAAACATGTTAAAAACCAAAATGATAATAGGAGACAAGTTGGGTTTATTTCAGGAGTGTAAGTTTTGTCCAGCATTCAAAAAAAAAAAATCAGTGGAATTAATCACATTAACAGAATGAAGGAGAAAAGAAAAACATAAGATTACCTCCATAAATAACAAAGACATGATAAAATGTGACAGCAAGTTATGATTTTTAAAAACCACTTTCTTGTGAGTTAGAAATGGAATGACGCTTCCTAAATTTGACAAGGTTTTACACTCATGCACACTCCACAAACACACACAAAGAACTTTCAGCAAATGTTACACTCAGGGGAAAACATTTAAATTAAACTTCTTTCTGAGATTGGTAAGGAAACAAGAATGTCCACTATCACTACTTATGTACAACTACCATTCAATACTGTACTTGAGATCCTAGCAATTAGCAAAGGAAACAACCACAAAAAAAAGAAAGAAAGAAAAAGAAAAAAGATGGCATCAGGCTTAAGAAGGAAGGAAGGAAGTTGTCATTAATTGCAGGTAAAATGTATTGTGTACATGGAACATCCAAATTATTTTACAGATAAGTTATCAGAACTTGTGAGTTTGACAAGTTTTCTAGATGTAATGTCAATATAAGAATCAACTGTATTTCTAATATCAACCAAAAAAACCAAAAACCACAGTTAGCAAGGAACTTTGTGAAAAGTATACTTTACTGTACCATACAGAGATCAAATACTAGGGAAAAAAAAATCTAACAATAATATTTGTAAGACTTTTTCCCAGAACACTGTAAAATATTATCAAAAGGAATAAATGAAGACCTATCTAAATGGGGGGATTGACCATTTTCATGGATGACAAGAACTGGTATACCATTTTCATGAATGGCAAGAACTGACATACCATATTCTTGGATGTCAAGAACTGGCATACCATTTTCATGGATGGCAAGAACTGACACACCATATTCATGGATGACAAGAACTGGCATACCATTTTCATGGATGGCAAGAACTGACCTACCATATTCTTGGATGGCAAGAACTGACATACCATACTCATGAATGGCAAGAATTGACATACTATTTTCATGGACAGGGATGTCAATTCTTACCCAATGACCTCAGATTAAGTACATTAGTAATCAGAATTCCAACCTGTTCTTTGTGAAACTTAACACTAGCTGATTCTAAAACTCATCTGACTATTCAAAAGGCAGAGACAAACTGAGATACTTATAAAGAAGAACAATAACAAGGCAAAAAGACTTAGGAATTATTCTAAAAGTATAGTAATTATGTTCCAATGTCTTTGGTGCAAGGATGGACAGAGTCACACACAACATGTGGAGACTTTCCTTTTACAAAGGTGACATTCAGTGACCACCCATGGGAAAGATGGCAGAAAAGCAAACCAAACTGGACCTCAGTCTCAGAATGTGTACAGAAAGTAAATTTCGGAAGGATGATCAATCTATATGTGAAAAGATAAACGATGCTGCTTGTTTTCGGCTGAATGTTTGTGTCTGCCCCACCACACGCTCACAAAAAAATTCCTGTGTCGAAGTCCTAATCTTATTTGTGATGGTGTTTGGAAGTGGGACCTCCTGGGTGGGTGGTATTTAGGGTTAGATGAAGTCAGGAGAGTGGGGCCCTGATATGATAGAATTAGTGTCCTTGTAAGAAGTGACCACAGAGCTCACTTTCTCTCTCTCTCTCTGTCTCTCTCTCCTCCTCCCTCCCTGTCTCCTCCAAGAAGGCAGCTGTCTGCAAGCCAGGAAGAGAGCCCTCCCTTAAAACCAACCACACAGCCACCTTGATCTTGGACATCCAGCCTCTAGAGCCATAAGACAATAAAGTCCTATTGTTGAAGCCACCCAATCTATGGCATTTTGTTACGGTAGCCCAAGCAGATTTATACACTGCCTGCTTTTTCAGACACGGATATGGGAGGACATCATACTGATTTTTCTTTTTGGTGAGGGAGGAGGGGGTGGGGAGACACAAAGAATTTTTTAGAAACATGACACAAAATGAAAAGAACACAGTCCTATGGGAAACAGGTATAAATCTTGCATGCAGTCTTTAGGAGAGCCATCAAATATTTTACAACCAATGCGTTTCAAAATCAAGGCTGGCCAAAGTGATCAGACAACGTGGGTTGACCAGGAACGGAGCCGTCACACCCGATTCCAGAGCAGGGACAGAGTCTGGTTTGCAAGTGGTCGTTGTGACTATCCTTGCCTGGCGACGAGGTCACTTTGACCCTCTGCAAAGGAGAAGAAAGAGGTGAGAGATGATGCAGCTCTTTGGGGACCACCTGCCCCTCAGCTTTGCAAATGAGCTTTTTCAAGGAACAAAATCATTTCCCTTCAACCAAAAGCAAAGAGGATGTCATCCTTGTCTCTTCTCTCTTGGCACATGAATGGTTTGCTCTACAACGTCAATGAAGGAATGCTTGGAGATCGTACGAACGGAATGGCTTAGAGCACCGAGGTCCTAATTTGGGTGCGGTCCTTTGGCGGTTTCACGCCATGGAATAGCATGTGTATTTCCTCTCGGTGGTGGACCTAGGAGCCACAGAACCCGGCCACGCCTTGTCCATAACGCGTGTCTGCTAAGTAGCAATTAAGTCATCTTCACAGATCACCCGGGAGGTGACCGTGCCACCTTAGAAAACCATCATCATCAAGTAAAATTTATTAAACGACTCTGTACGCACGGCAGTGTGCGAGAGGCCGGGACAAATTCCAAAGTCGGGAAGGCTGTCTTTATTCCAAAGTGCCTCGAACGCTCTCGGTTCCCACTGTGACTTCACGATCCGCTTAAACGGACCAGCAGCAGAACCCGGTGCCCCCTCACCCCCAGAAATACCTTTCACAGCTGACGATCAAATGCAGTTCCAATATCGGAACCACCCTGTGTGTGTCTCTGGGATCCAAAGCCATCTCTCTGCCGAGTTAAAATCCAGATTTTATAGGATTCATCCACCTACCAGGGGAATTGATGTGGGGTGGGGGAAAGATTGCAAAATCATTCTAGAAAAAAGAAACTCAGCATTGTGGTGACCATAATGAAAAGTGAATCACTCTCTGTATCTTTGCTTACATAGTTTTCTGATTTGGGTAACTTTTTCCCGGAACTAGACAGCAAGGAGCTTGTCTTTATTGGACCCCAGGTAGCAGAGATGCAAACCCAAGCTTCACCTTAAAATATTATAATATTTAATGGGGCTCCTAGAAGCACATTTAGGACTTACACTAGCTAGTCACATGCAAAGCGCCGGTGCTCAGAGAGAGATCGGCAAGAATTTCTGAAACATCAATTTGTAAGGATACATCCTTCTACCTACTTCAGCAAGCCCGAGTTTTAAAAAAAGATTTTAATAATTATAGCTACGATGTGTTTGGATGCCTGTCCTCGATCATGCACGGTTTGGGGCTGCGTAACTTCTAATTCATTGGCATTTATAGCCACCTGACCAAGCAGATACACATATAGACACTCTACAGGAAATAGACTCAGAGATGTTAAGTAACATTGCCCCAGGTCACACAGCTAGAACCCGGTGACCTCAGATGCAAAGTTCAATCTCTCCCTGCAAAGCGTATGGTTTTTGTTGATAAGACGTCACTCTTATAATAATGTCATGACTGCCTGAGCTTTTATCCAGTGATTGTAGAAACACACCCACATCTTCAATTTTTCCAACCATGCAGAAAGTAGACGGGAAGACACGAATGTCACAGCCAATGCTCAGGGACATTAACGACGTCCCCAGAGTCACAGAGCTAGTTGGTTCGACAAAAGGATTCATGCCAAGGTATGTTTGACTTATTCCTTTTTAACAATGGAACAGACGGATGACTTATCTATCTAGACTTCGGTCTTTCTTTGTAGCTATACATCAAATCGTTTCTGCACCGATTTGCATGCAAGAGGCTGGTGGCCGATTGCATCTGGTCACGTAGGAGCCACACACCTGCGTCACAGGTGTGAAGGGAGACATGGCCCAGTGCACCTTCTCCGGGAAAGCTCACCGGGTAGGAATGAATTTGCCATGGATCCCAGCTCCACAGAACTTAAAAGCTGGACCGAATTTAGAGATTCCCTTGTGCAGTGGTTCTTGTATTTCATAAATATATATATATATTTATTTAAAGATGTCTTAACATGAAATATTACTTAAAAGAACAACACACAAACTGGCGAGACAGCAGCTTCTCTGGTTGCAAGAGATTTGGGGAGGGCTTCTGGGAAGGGGCGTGTAAGGACCAGGGCCCTCAGCCCCCTAAATGTTTCCTGAAAAATCCCTGACCTGAGGCAGCTTGGTTACCAGGAGAAAGGCACGCACATTTATTTCACGTGTGTACATGGGAGCTTTCAGAATGAAGACCCCAAGATGCAGGGCAAACTGCCCATCTTTTTTTTTTTTTTGAGACAGAGTCTCACTTTGTTGCCTGGGCTAGAGTGCCGTGGCGTCAGCCTAGCTCACAGCAACCTCACACTCCTGGGCTCAAGCAATCCTCCTGCCTCAGCCTCCCGAGTAGCTGGGACTACAGGCATGTGCCACCATGCCCGGCTAATTTTTTCTATATATTTTTAGCTGTCCAATTAATTTCTTTCTAATTTTAGTAGAGACGGGGTCTCGCTCTTGCTCAGGCTGGTCTCGAACTCCTGAGCTCAAACAATCCGCCCGCCTCG
>CAUYSK010050552.1:0-15959 GCA_963575035.1 Avahi laniger | reverse complement strand
CAGCAACCTCAAACTCCCGGGCACAAGCAATCCTTCTGCCTCAGCCTCCCGAGTAGCTGGGACTACAGGCATGCGCCACCATGCCCGGCTAATTTTTTCTATATATTTTTAGTTGTCCGATTAATTTCTTTCTATTTTTAGCAGAGACGCGATCTCACTCTTGCTCAGGCTGGTCTTGAACTCCTGAGCTCAAACAATCCGCCTGTCTCGGCCCCCCAGAGTGCTAGAATTACAGGCATCAGCCACCACGTCCGGCCCAGGAAAAAGTTTCTTAAAAGTAATTCAGAGATTTCGCATTTGATTAAATTATTTTTAATCACTGTATTTTTCATTAATAAAAAAGATTAAAAATGAATTATGTAAAAACATTACCATAAAAATGAAAACCAGTTTCCTGAGACAAAATTAGAAGATGAAGGGTCTAAAAGTTGAAAAATGTGACATATTTTAGTTATTAAATAGAAATAACGTGCTGAAAGCAATTAATTAGCAAATGTAATGATATTGCAGTAAGTTATGGTAAAAAGAAAGAAGCCAAAATCTAATTATTTAACTGGTCAGAAAGCAGTAGTTATTGATTTAAGCATCTGTGTATAGTTGATTTTACTAAATGCCAAGTAAAATAGTAAAGCTTAGAAAAAAATAAACCTCATAAAGATCAAATCCATTAAATATTTAGTTTTAATATGGAAGTATAATGAAGAAATAGGGCTCATATATGATAAGGAGAAGGCTGCTGTTGCATCACATCTTGCTCTATCTTTGTTGCCTGCCATGTAGTACACTGTGACTGCAATATCCTAGTAGGTTAAGAGCATGGTCTTTGGTGTCAGACTAACTTGGAATCAAATCTTGGTTCTGCCAATTACTAACAATGTGCCTGGGCATCTTTCCACATCTCTGCTTCTTTGTTTACTTTTCTGAACAATAGGGATATTAATATTAAATTATTAAGCATGAAATGTTTGATTTCCTTAACTAGCAGTTAATCTGGCAGTTAATATCTGTGACATTTCACTTTGACACTTCTTGTTTTATTTCTATTGTAAAGATACATCCTAATTTTTTCAAAAGCATGTTTTGACTTGTGATTATCTTTCAAATTCTTTTAGAACAATTTTTGTACAACCATAGGTAATTCAAAAATTCATATTATTTTGAAATATGAATTCTGTCATAAAACCTATACAACATAGACAGCTCAAAATATCAACAATATTCTTGGAAAGGATATGGCTAATGAACACACTACGTTGATGGTTTAAACAGTTCTGTTTTGGTAATTTTAATCTTAAAAATCAGCCATTTGGAGCGACCTGAGACCAAGGTGAATAAAGATAAACTAAAAACTGTAGTGGAAGTGAATTCATCTCAACGTACACATAAATTAACAACAAGGTTTGACGTTACTATTTCAACAACATTAGATCATGTAAAACAAATCAACAAGGTAAAGAAGCTGGAATGGTTGGGTGCTAAATAAATTAAATCAATGTCAAAAGAAAAATCATCTCAAAGCTTGCCTTTTTTTGCTGTCACAACATAAAGGCATTGCTACATTGTATTGTTACATCTGATAGCAAATAGATTCTTTCTGATAATCGCAAGCATTCAGCACAAGGACTGGATAAAGATAAAATGCTGAAACACAGTCTGAAATGAAATATTCATCAAAAAAAAAAAGCTAGTTGTGTCTGTTTGGTGGTCCAGCACTGGTATTATCTACTACGCTTTCAAAAAACGTAGTCAATTGATAACAGCGGGTGTCTACTGCAACCAATTGGATGAAATGATGAGGATGCTTGTGATTAAACAGCCAAGATTGTTCAATAGAGCAAGACGATGCTCAACCACATGTCACACAAACACTGCCCAGAGACTGGACTTGCAAACTCTCTGTCATCTATCATATACATCAGACTTGCACCAACTGACTACCACATCTTCCAGGCTTTGGACCACTTCTTACAAGAAAAAATATTCAATTCTCAACAAGCTGTGGAAAATGCCTTTCGTAATTTCATCGCCACTTGCTTTCCGGGTTTCTTTGCTGATGACATAAACAAGCTACTATTAAGATGACAAA
Source organism: Avahi laniger (assembly GCA_963575035.1). Lineage (NCBI taxonomy): Eukaryota > Metazoa > Chordata > Mammalia > Primates > Indriidae > Avahi > Avahi laniger. Next base: position 13,873 of record CAUYSK010050552.1, on the reverse strand, counting down.
ACTGTGTCGATAGTTTAAACACATATTTTGATTAATTATTCTGCTTATTTGAGATATAATAAACTAAACTTTTGATTCATAATGAGACATTTCATAAATAATGACCTAATACATGGCAGAGCTGTTGAGGTGATGTTCATAAAGCATTTAGCAATATACCTACTGCTGAGTGGTACTCATGAGATGGTACCCCTGTTTAGGTTTAATAAAGAATCTGATCTTGATGACATGATCTATGACTTATTCATCTTTATGATTTCACTATTTGGCATTTAGCAGATATTGAAATGAATATATACTGAGTTCAGTCCCATTTTGTTTTCTACACTCAAGTGTATCATTTCGTATGACATTCTTATGTTTTAGTCATCTTTCTCTTTTTTACATTCTTTCTTTTTAAAATGATTAAATAACTAGGAAGAAACTTTAAACAATTCTTTCCTGTCCAAATTTATTTTTATTAATATGATATATATTGTATACTCCTTACCCAGTTTCATAAACAGCTTAAAACAGGTGCAAATGTAATTTATTTTGAGCTGTTAAATGTGTATAATTAAGTATATGCTTCCTTAAAAATTGCAATATTTATTTTCAGTAGTTCTAATCATATGTGCTGCATAATGAAACAAGTTAGAGCACATCATTTAGTGAATCCAGATTATCAATACTGGCTACAAAACTCTATGGTTCTGATTTGGCAGTTAAGTGATATTTAATGACAGATTTTTTATTACATGAAATCACTAGTTCAATCAAACCCTTGATAGGTTAAATTATAATATTTTCATTTTCAGAGATTTGCCAAATTTCTCTGTGCCTCAGATGTCTGCATAGATTTATAGCCATCCGGCCATTTTCTTTTCCTAGCAGAAACTAGATGGGAATTATCATGAGTAAATTTGGCAGGTACTGAATAAAGGAAAGGACTTCATTCAATCAGCCATTATATGGTGGAAATATTTCTCGACCTATTTCTCTTCAGCATCTTAAAACTTCTTCTGGATCCTACTTGTACAACATAGAACTGTCTAGTTTTACCCCTTTCAAGCTGCCACGTTTCCTGTACAATAACTTAACTACTGTAATATTTTTGTCTATGAAATTCTGTGAGGAGATGGCTTCCATTTTTAATGTGAAAAATTATTTCTAATCATGAAGACTTGGGTTATTAAACCTACAGATTTCTATTTCATACCTCCAAAATTTCAAATATTTTATTGTTTTTTCCTCCAGGAAGCTACCATGACACCAAGTTTGGTTTTGTTGTCACATGTATTTACTCTTGTCACCTCATGGACCTCTCCTCTCAAAGTACTCATCACACCAGGTTGCAATTCCATATTGATTTGTCTCTGCCCTATGCTGATCTATAGTGATATATGAGATAAGAAATCATCTTATTTTGTATTCTCAGTGCCCAACACAGTGCCTGGGCCTCCAAAAAGTAGTATTTTAACTAATTAGTAAAGAACAAATTATATTACTTCTGTTCAACGGAGATGAAGGTTTATCAATTCAACTGAATGCTTTTCTTTAAGTTCTAATTTTTGTGATTACTATGATTACTCTGCAATATATTCTTCTAAACACACTCCTTTCTATTTTTCTCATATTATTTTCTTCTTCTACGTATGTAATTTACATAATAAAATCTTTCAGAGTAGACATACCGTAGTCTCACAAAAACTGCAGGGAAGAATATCTGAGACATGAGTGTTGTTATGGAATGAGTAAAGGAGAACTTAAAGACCAGAGGTCCGACAAGGCAGGTTCATAGGAACTCAATAAATATATGATGATTACTCTATTTGTATTGCATGATTATATCAGTTCTTCCACTGAAATATCTCCAGTGCTTCTCATTGCCTTCAACATGAAGGTAGAATTCCAAAATTATTTATATAGGTTCTCCATGGTATATAGTTTGATTTTGTGCTTCTGGTCTCTGAATATACCTTATACGTTCTCACTTGGAATTTTTTTTGAACTGCCTTAATTGTAAATTTTTATCAGTGGTTACTCCTCTTATACATATTGACTATCTCCTCAACTGGGTTATATGGTCCTTAAGGGAAAGTACTGTTTTGTTTTTTTTTAACATTTGTCATTGCATCTACAAAAATATGCATTGTAAATGTTAGTGATTGAATTTTGTATGGCACCACATTTCCAATGATTAAAATGTAAGAGTAAAATGCAGGAAGATTTATTCCTTTATGTGAGTAGAAGGATGATACAGTTAATATCTGAATGTAAAACTTAACTTCTCTAAGTGGTTCTGCTTAAAATTTGACTCTCTAGTCTCTGGGCCCTTGGATATATAATTTTTAACAGCATGGCCTCATAATTACTTGTTAAAGTGTCGCTCAGGGATTATTTTTCAGTTATTCATGGTTCTCTCATCAACTGGTGAAAGGAGGGAAAGAAAAAGAATGTAAAGAATGCTACACTGGTAATTAGGACACTCAAGTTTGATGTCTAACCTTGTACAAACCGCTGTTTTTGATGCCCTCTATGATCCCTCTCTATACTCCCGGATAATCCTACTGTCCTGCTTGTTGGCAAAGGAGATATATGTAAAACTGCTTCCATCTGCCACCCCAGGGGAAGTGTTTCCTGAGTGGGAAATACTGCCGGAGCATGAGACTTGGAGGAGTTGCCTTACTTGCCCATCACTGTGGCTGTAAGGCCACGCACGGATAAGTAACTGACCCTATCTGTGTATCAGTTTCCTCAGTAGTAGTTTAATCTAACTTGGGTTGATGATCTCTAAAGTCCCCTTTTATGCTCAGATCTCTGTATTTCAAAATTCATAAGGAATGAGAAAAGTACTCAGAAGGAGTAGATACTATTTAAAAATCATAGGTTTCACTCTCTGCTCTTCACTATTGGGCAGGACAGTTGCTTTTGCACACTGCCCTAAATTAGCACTCACAGTCAAACCCATTCAGTCTGTGGGAACATAATCACCAGAGCTGTCACTGGGTCTCTACATTCCTTCTCTTTACCTTTATTCTGATTTTTAAAATTCATTTTACGAAGCTATGTATAGAAATAGATATAAAATTTATTGAGTTTAAAGTTCAAAACTCATATTAACATCACATTAATGTCATTTATGGTAATAATGATTTCCTGAAATTTTTGTATTTTCCTAAGTTACTTTGAAAATTATAAAAATTCAGTGTATTTTTTGGTATAATCATTTAAAGACTTAAGTACTATTAGAAATGATTTGAGCAACTGTGTGGGAAATAGTTTCTGAATATTTTAGAGAAAGCTAGATAGACAAGCAATTTAATTTTTAAATGTTAGCATTACTAGATTCAAGCTAGAGTTGCTGTGATTTTGGTATTCATTTTATTTCTGTCTTGACATTTTCTTGATATGCTGTTTTTGGTCTCTGTTACCATTTATAGTTAGGTATTATTTTATAATTTTACTTGCATACCATGTTAAAGTGGATTACTTTTCAGTAAAACAGCACATACTTTGTTATATTATCACTTAAAATGAAGGTACTCATTAATTAGAATCTTTACTTTTAAAATATGATTTTATTGTTAAAATGATTCTCCTTTGCCATAACTATATTTTTGCTCAGAATATTGAATTTTTTTAATATTAAAATGATGGCATAAAATTGTGGAAACTGGCGGCACTTATTCAAGTACAAGTATAACTCTATATCTTCGTGTGTTGTAAAAATTTGAATCACTGGCTAATCATTTAATTATGACCTTCTTATACTCCATTTTTACAAGAAATAAGACCAAGTCTTAGAAAGCATGAAGCTGGGGAAAAATAAAAGTCATCTTCAAAATAATCTGAATTCAACTCAAAACATAAATATGTATTACCTTAAGATATTTAAATTTTTCTGCTGTATCTTATCTTTATAAAAATTATAATTTGGAAATAAATGTTAAGTTTTTCTGTATTGAAAGTCCTAGAAAAATTTTAAACTGCTGTTTGATTTTATTCTTATTAATAACATTAATAACTCCAAAAGAAATTTTATATGAAATGTTGTTTATTGTTTATAGTACTTTATTTATTGATTGATAACTAATACTGATTTTCTTTATTATGAAGCCACAATAGATATCAAAATGATTGATCATGGACATTTGGCAGTATAATGACAAAACTATAATTAGATATCTATAAGGACATACCTCTGTGAGCATTTGAATGTGAAATAGAGGGCTTTGCTCATTTCTCTTTCTCTCTCTGTGTTGGTGTTTTCCAGGTGATGATGAGAGAATCCAAGAGACAGCAGAATCAGATGGGGACACACAGTCAGAGAAACCAGGGCCACCTGGAGCTGAGACAGATGACTGGGATGGACCAGGTAGGACAGAAAATTTAAAATTCAACCGTTTGTTGCTCGTGTTAAGAATTCACATTTTTTTTCCTTAAACATAGTTAGTTTGCAAAAAAAAAAAAGTTTTTGTGTGTGCTGGTTATATGGGAATTTAAATGAATATCATTATTTTAAAAATATTTTCATATTTTTATTAAATAAAATACCTCTGCTTGAAGCCTCCATTATTTTTTTCTTTCATATTCGTATAGAATTAGTGAATTCTACTTGCTTTTTCTTTGAACAGAGAATCGTTAAGCGGTATCCAAATTCAAATTGGGCACAATTCAAAAGCTTATAAACAAGTTAGAAATATTAATCATAATACTTCAAAGAACTATCACTTTTAGTTTAGTCATGTTGCAAGTCATAGATTGAACCTCAATGTGTATTTAGAAGTAGAAAACACAAAACATGCTCCCCTTTTGATTCAATGTTTTGGCAACATTTTCATTTTTATGAGTAAAGTTAAATTTGATATTAAAGATCTTGACATTTATTCATTTCAAGAAAAACGCTGATCGAAATACTCAAACACTAATATAATTTATAATTTTATGTAAATACATAATGTTCATAAGTAGTCTGTGGAAAAAAACATCTTTGTATTTGTTGCCAAGTAATTTACAATTGATGGTACATTTATAAATGGAGACTATTATGTCATAAGGTTTAAGGATATAAGTGAGTTTTGAAATAGTTTTAGCCATAATTTTCAAAGCAGTAACATTTTTCATTAAGAAAGATCCCTATATTTCAATCACATTTTCACCCTTGCATGACTTTGCAAATTGCTGTCTGCTGTGCGTGAAGAAGAGAGGAACTCCAGCAGTAATTTTCAGAAACCAGCAGCTGGAAAATATAATGCAAACAAAAATGAAGATACAGTATATCTGATTATTATGATGTCATTTCTAATGTTATGCATGATACACACAAATGTTTGTATTCTGTATACTACAGCATAATGCTATGCAAGATTTTAGATCAAAATGTATTATATTTAAAGTAACCACGCTACCACATTTTAAGACTTTGAAAGAAAATATAGACTTCTGGCATTTTCAACTATTGCATAATGCTTCTGTCTTCTCAATGTGAGGAAGAATTTCCTTGGCTTAAAAAAAAATAGGAAAGAAATCTTTGAGGAATCTTATCTTTGTCATGGGGGTTACGCTTAACTTAAAAAGAGTGGTGAACTTTATATCTGACATTTATTTGTTCATGGAATTAAATATGTATATGCTATTTAAAAGATTTTCACATTTAAAATTAGATTAAATGGCCTTTCAAATATGCCTGCTTACAAAGAGGTACAAGCTATTAATAACGTGCTCTCATGACGGGGCATGAAGGGGGTAGGTTTCCCCTTTGTTTATGTCTGAGGCCTAGAGCTTCCCCAGTTACTTAGGAGTAAGTGAGCAAATTTAGGGCATGAGGAATTGCTAAACACATTCTGTACACCCAATGACACCTTTTCCATAAGATTTCCAAAAAAAAAAAAGATGGGGGGAGAGGGTGAGCAAGGTAAAGAATGATTCTGCCATTCAAGATGAGATTTTTTTTTCAATTTTCACTGAAATTTATTTTAGGTATTTGATTTTACGTAGTTTTGTTTAGTTGATACTGGTGAGAATCTTTACACTCTTTTCTGGGGCACATGTGGATATGTCAAAACCTTAGGGAAAAATGTATTCCTAAGCAGTTATGCCTACAAGGAAATTTTTTCCTTGTGTGCTATAACATCAATAGCATATTTGTCTCTATAGGTACTTACCAAAACATGGGTTTTATTATTGTGAAACTCCTGGAGTTGAGGTTGATTCATAACAAAAGAATACCTCTTAAATATTTATTACTTTTCAAGGTAGAATATTGCTGATTTCCTTCAATCGGGAGATATAGGAGAAAGTAGGGGGCCATTTTTATATTTTTGCTAATGAGAGAATAGCAATTATTTCAATATTATTAGTCAAATTTTTGTTATTCACACAACAGTATTGGCACTTTCCAACTGTATTAAGGAGAGAAAATTATCCAGCTTTTAGTGACATTTTCAAAGCATGATAGAAAATGGGCTCTGGATTCTGTGGATATAGATTCACATTCTGGATTTGAGGTTCATTACCTGGGAGGGTTGAGAGATTGCTTAATCTCTCTGTGACTATATTTGCATTTGTAAGTTGTAGAAAATAATTTTAACAACTCTTAGAGAGTTAAATCAGATCATACACATAAAATGCTAATGATCATTGTTACGCCTTAGGAATTGTTGAATCTTAAAACAGAACCTTTAAAAATTCTTCCCAACAGTTTTTAATGCCCAGTAATGCATCTGATACAACAAAGGGTAATACTAATTTAATTTGAGTTTTTGTAATACTAATTTAGTTTTGAGTTTAGCCACAAATTATTGGTTAAGATATGAATACATGAGCCGGGCGCGATTTCAAGGTCTCTTAATTTTAAGGCCCTCCCACTCTGACAGTCACCTCAAGAAAGACAGTTTCCTCTAAAAATAGAACAGAATCAAAGGACTAGGAAATTATCTAAAGAATCTGAGGCGTAGAGTTGACATCATTTAAGATGGATCAGGATTTATCTTATTTTTAAAGAGTTTGATGGAAGACGACTCCACAACCTTTCTTAATGGTTCAACTCAATAATGAATCAACTCCTGTGTGAAGTGTTCCATTTTTATCAAATGCAAATTCCACAGTGTAAGAATGTTTTTTTCTTATTTGTTCTTTAACTAAAAGGTCCACTTAGCAATCACAATCGCTCACACCTTTGTTAACTCTTATGATTAGGTGGAACCTAAACAATCTTTAGAAAAATTATCTTACATATAAACATTTCTATGATGAAATTCTTTCATGTTTAAATGTTTGCAATTCTTATTTAAATATTCCTTCAAGTTCCTATGAATCTTTCACAATCTGAATAGACAACTAGACACAGGCTAAGCCAGTAAGGTTCAGGCCAATACATCTATTTTTAAATTTCATTGTTCTTTCTGACTTTTAAAAAAATTACCCTGATACTTCCTTGCTTGGAATATAATTCATATAGTACTTGGTTTTCACTATTCTGCCTTCTTATCTCTATTTGCCTATATTTTACATAGATCACTTATCTTGTTTTTAAGTAAACATCTTGTTTCCTTATATCACCCTCACAAGTTCTTTGGTTTACCAATATTCTTATACATTTAATATTCAATAAATATTTACCATGCATTTATTGTTCACTAATAATTGTGAAAAGTGCTAGGGAGAGTTCTAAAGGTGTGGCATGATGCTGTCCACACTCTCCTCTTTTGATGCCATTTCTCTCCTTTAGCCTTCGTTAATTATTCACATACTGTATTTGGGTCACTGATGCAGTAAGTGAACATCTCTAGACTAGAATGTAGAACATGGTTGAAACTATGAAAGAAAGTGCACACAGTTTAGAGTCAGACAGGTCTGTGTTTACTCTCACATGCTGACTCTTATGGCCGTGTTATTTCTGGCATGTTAAATAGTCAGTCCTCAGTTTCCTTTTCATCAAAATGGGAATAATAATAACTACCTCAAAACACTGTTATAAGGATGAGATTTGAAAGAGATGATGTTTACAACATATCTAGTGTAGAGCTTGGGAGAGAGTGGGACTTGCTAAACGACAGTGGCCTTCCCTCACCCTAGGACTGAACTTTGTTAAACACTTTTCCCTCTGTTCTCTCAGACTGCCTAACAGTTGGAATATTGACCTCATTTTGAAAATAGTGTTTACAACCCTGGCTCTCTCTTCTAAGAAAACCCTTAGAACCACCTTCTACGGTGAAAATATGGAGCTCTGACTAGATTTAGGAGAAGACTTGGGGTAGAGAATTCAGATAAATCTTTTTTTTAAATTTTTTTTATTTCAGCATATTACAGGGGTACAAATGTTTAGGTTATGTATGTTGCCCTTGCCCCACCCAAGTCAGAGTTTCAAGCGTGTCCATCCCCCAGACGATGTGCACTGCACCCATTAGGTGTGTATATGCCCATCCCTTTCTCCCCCCTCCCACCTGCCCAACACCCAATGAATGTTATTACTATATGTGCACTTAGGTGTTGATCAGTTAATGCCAATTTGATGGCGAAGATAAATCTGTATAAATCTATGATCTACCTCTGTAAAATAATGACCTTAAAAATCATGTCTTACCTAAATTTTAAGTATGCTAATTTTCTGGATTACTTATTAAAACATGGTTACTTCTTTTTGCACTTGGGAATAGTGAATAATTTGATTTCTCTGATATGATATTTAATGAATCTAGGTGTTGCCGTCAGGTTTACAACAGGTATAATTGAAATTTCTGAGAGCAATAATAAAATATCCTGTTACTCAAATGTACAGATAAGTACATATTCCCCCAATTAATGTATATTAATGCAAACATACACAGATATCAAATTTTGAATGCCGGGGATGCGCCTGTAGTCTCAGCTACTGGCAAGGCTGAGGCGGGAGGATCGTTTGAGCTCAGGAATTCTAGGCTGCAGCCCACTACGCTGATTGGGTGTCCACACTAAGTTTAGCAACAGTATGGTGACCTCCTGTGAGAGGGGGACCACCAGGTTGCCTCGGGAGAGAAGAAACAGCCCAGGTCGGTTATGGAGCAGGTCAGCTCCCCTGCTGATTGGGAGTGGGATTGCTCCTGCGAATAGCTACAGCATTCCAGCCTGGGAAACATAGCAAGACCCGGCCTCTTAAAAAAGTTTTTTTAAGTAAGCAGTTATTTAGATTCTTTGACATAAACTTTTCAAATATATACTTTATTTACATAAATTTTACTATTTATATGTTAAGCCTTGGGCCATTTCAGTAAAAATAAAGTAGAAAATTAAACTCTGTCTTGATGATTTGATGAATTAATAGAATGACATTAGGAATCTTTTTGCATTATATATTATGGAACATTAACATTTTCTGCTACATTGATAAATTAAATCAGAGTATCCGTCAGAGGTTAATTATTTTGGGGTAGTATGAGGAATGGAGAAGACCAAAAACATTTCCTCTGTTTATATCTTGGCTTTGCCACTTGTTTATTATGTTACTTTGAATAAGCTATTAATACTCTAAGGCCTTAGTTTCCTTGTTTACAAAATTGGACTAATAATAATAACTACCACATTAATGAGATATTACAAGTAAAGCATGGAGCTCAATAAATCCCTCTTAATATTACTTTTATTATCAGTTTGGCAATTGTGTCATAGTAGTCATCACACGGCCTTCCGTGTGATAAGTCCCCGCTAAACATTAGTGCAGTGAGTTAATTTTACAAAATGATTTTGCTATGTAAAAATAATCATAAGATTGTGTTCACTATGTTCTAATCCACCTGATTTAAAACATGAGTCAAAATAAAGAATTTTTAATGTAAATACATTTTCAAGAATAAATGTTGAAGATAAAATGAGACGTGTACTTGTTGCATCTGGGCTAAAAATTGGTCAAGAAATCTGTAAACGAGTTGCTTCACGCCATCGTTGTTCGGCATTATGGAAAATGTCGTACATGTAGAATGACAGGCTAAGTTCTGCTTTGTGCCTTAAATTAAACTGGGAAGACGGGGAGTGTTTTGCATAAAGTGGAATGGTAGCTAGAAGACCACCGTGAGGTAGGAGCACATACTTAATGATACAGTTTTTTTTTTTTTCCTCGTCGTTGCTAGTCCAAAGAAGGGCTTGAAGATTACAGTTCTGATTTCGTTTCCTTTTTGATTGGGAAAATGTGGTAGATATAAGATCTGGGAAATGCCATTTGAAGTAAATTAACAGAAACCTATGAAACATAGTTAACCATAGATATAGTCTGACAGTAAGAAGAATATTGTGAGAAGTGGAGGAAATCCTAGAATGACTGTGTATTACTCTGACAGTGAATTGGTATTATCTCTGCTATCAGATAATGCAGTTATCATTAATTTTCACATTTGCATTTCAATCTTTGGAAGGAAATGACTCTTGCCGGATGAAGATAAGAGCTCTGTACCACTATAATGAACCATCATTTTATCTCAATGCTTTGTGTCCATATGAAAATGAGGCAGGGAAGAGTGTGTGTGTGTGTGTGTGTGTGTGTGTGTGTGTGTGCCTGTGTGTGTATGTTGGGGACTTAGAAAAATATTATAACAAAGTGTCAAAAATTTCTGTAGACTTTTGAGCCCTTTATGAAACAAGAGGGGGTAAAAATAAATCTTCTGTAGTGTAGTTAAGTGGATATCGGATTAAAAGATGAAAGCCTTACTCTGTGTACAACAGAATGTCACATGAACATGGTAAGAAAAAGTTCTCTTTACTTTATTTCCTTACTCTAGTTTGCACTCTCATATAGAATTAGGACAGACATAAATACAACTAAAAGAAAAAAAAAAGGCAGGTTGCTTGGAAAGACAGTTAACTTCTTTGAGTCGTAAAGAACTGAATAAAGTATACCACTTTATTATTACTGTTTTTATTTATACTTCTTCAGCTGTATAAGAATGAGAATTAAGTATATTTAGACAATGGCTTGTTTTAGAGTTTGCAGTTTGTTTACATAAGTTTAATCGAGAAATTCAGTTAAAGGATAATAAATTTGAGATTAATTTTCTTTGGACCTATCCTTGCAATGACCTTTTCATCAAACACGCTACTGAAAAGTGGATACAATGTCAAATTTTATAAATATATTATAGTCCCCAAAATATATAACACATTCTTTTCAGCCCTACACCTTGCCCCCATGGCAAGCTTCCTTAACTAAACTACAATTTCCATCCCTCCTTAAAACTTAGTGATTGAGGCTGTTACGGGTTGAGTTCTGTACCCTCCAAATTCTTATGTTGAAGTCCTAACCTCCAATACCTCAGGATGTGCTGTTTTTGGAAATAGTATTGTTGAAGATATAATTGGTTAAGATTAGTCCATACTCAAGTAGGGCGGGCCCCTAATCCAATGTGACTGATGTTCTTTGGGAGACACAAAGGAATACCTGCCATGTGGAGATAAAGACAGAGATCAGGGTAATACTTCTACATGCCAAGGAAAGCCAAAGTTTGCCAGTAAACCACCAGAACTTAGAAGAGAGCATAGGACAGATTCTTCCTCTCCACCCTCAGAAGGAACCAACCCTGCTGACACTTTGATCTTGAACCTTTAACCTCCAGAACTGTGAGACAATGTATTTATGTTATTTAACCGCCCAGTTTGTGGTACTTATTATGGCAGCCCTTGCAAACTAATATGGGAGCTCCAAGTTAGAAAGGAATCACATGGGTAGTCAACGTGTATGCTTGGCAGGTGTACCTCTTACTGTAATTGTTAATTGATTTTAGATATTATCTAAATGAATGAAATACGTTCACAAAAAAGATATATTGTTTTCAAGGAAACTATGTTGGAACCTTCAAAAGATTGGATAAAGGAAAATCATTAAAAATATTAGATATGGGCCAAAAAAATTTTAAGAATTTGGGAAAAAATATAAAAAATATTGAAAGAAACTTCATTTAGACAGCTTTGTGAGAGCTTTTACACTCTCACACCGTTCTAATGAAACAAATTTGAAATCCTAGATGAAGCATTTGAGTGTTGTTTATGTAAATGGAACATCAATCAGTTGATCTATGTACAAATAAAAGATCTAGACCCTATGTCAAAGTTTGATGCTTTTGTATATTATAAATTAAAATATAATGTTTATAATGCTATTTTAAAAAATTCCATGGTTTGGTTACTTTGATAGCCAACCAAATAAAAATAACTAACCACCCCAGTTGTGTCCAGTAATAGGGCTCTTACTGTGCTCTTTCCCACGGAGCTGTAATTCAGCTTTGAATTCTTCTCAATAGGGCACTTCAAGAAGACACTGCTAGTCAATAGGAATAGGCATATAAGAAACATCTTTGCCATCCTTTTTATAACCTCTTTCATTAAAATGTATGCATTAAATATTTATTTTGACATAGGATTACTGGCATTGATTATTTTCTTTGACTCAGTGTTGTGCCCTGAAAATATACATAAAAATATGATTGCCTCTCATATCTGAAAAGCTGAAAGAAAGAACAACCAAACCTTGTAATTATTTGTGTTTATTTTGTCTGCTTCAAAAAAGGATTTAAGTGGGCTCAGAAAAATAAATAAAGATCAACACAGTGACATGCATTAGAAATTGTTTTGTTTTGTTTTTAAGAGACTGGGTCTGGCTCTGTCACCCAGGCTGCAGTGCAGTGGTGTGATCATAGATCACTGTAACCTTGAACTCTTGGGCTCAAGTGATTTTCTGCCTCAGCCACCCAGATAGCTGGGACTACAGGTGTGCACCACCATGCCAGGCTAATTTTTAAATTTTTTTTGGTAGAGATAGGATCTCACTATGTTGCCCAGGCTGGCCTCTAACTCCTGGCCTCAAGCAATCCTTCTGCCTTGACCTCTCAAACACTGGGGCTACAGAGATGGGTCCCCATGCCCAATCTAGAACTAGTTTAAAAACACAGAAATTAAAAATAGGCACATAGTGATATATACACTTGATGTTAATGTATCACAAATTTAGAATTAAATTACTAGAAGACTATTTATAAGGGCAATATTGATTGAGTACACAAGATAATTAGTTGGGGCAAACATTTATGTTTTTAACTACATACCGAGTATTAGCCATAAGCAACCTGTGGCTGGGGCCTAGGATATATAGCCGTAAATAAAATAGAGTGGTCTCTACTTCAGAGAGTTTATGCTCTACCAGAAAGTGAAAATTGTAATAATAATGCATTTTTTTTGAGAGCTTACTGCATATGTGAAGGTGGTTCTATAGAAGTAACATAAATGATATCATGAAACCATATTATCAGTGGTGGGGCTAGCCCAGTCTGGAGGAAAATAATGACTTCTATGATGAACAATCATTTTTAAATTAATTTGTTTTTATTTTTATACTTTAACATGCAATGTTTCAAATATGCATAAGATGAAGAGTATAATGATTCTCTATGTAGCCATTACCCAGCTTCAAAAATTATCAACTTTTTGCCAATCTGACTTCATCAATTACCTCTAAAATTTTTTCTTGAATATTTTATAGCAAATCCTGGAAATTATGTCATTTCCCTCATAGGTGCTTTGGTATGTCTCTCTAATAAATGAGGACTTTCATTTTGGGTGTTATTTTTTTTATACAGGGTCTCACTCTGTTGCCAAGGGTGGAGTGCAGTGACATCATCATAGCTCACTGCAACCTCAAAGGCTTGGGCTCGGGTGACCCTCAAGCCTCACTCAGCCTCCTGAGTAGCTGGGACTACAGGTGCATGCCACTATGCCAGGCTAATTTTTCTACTTTTTGTAGAGATAGGATCTCGCTCTTGCTCAAGTTGAGGACTTTTGTTTTAAACATAACCACAATACCATTATAACACGTAAAAATATTCTTAATATTGTCAAAAACTCAATTCATTTTCAAGTTTCCCCAGTTACCTGG
>CAUYSK010050551.1:0-20264 GCA_963575035.1 Avahi laniger | reverse complement strand
CAACATTGCGGTGAAGCGGGGTTGAAAGAAAGGACGTTATTGGAGGACCTGCTGTATTTTAGGTTAGCGGGCACCTAACATGTTTTTCTTTGCGTTTTTTTTTTTTTTTTTTTTTTTTTTTTTAAAAAGTAACAAAAAAATTGCAGGGGGGGGTGGCCGGGGGTAAGGCAAACAAACAAAAAACAAAAAAACACGATACCCTGGCTGTTGTAAAAAGAACACCCCAGGCCGGGCGCGGTGGCTCACGCCTGTAATCCTAACACTCGGGGAGGCCAAGGCGGGAGGATCGTTTGAGCTCAGGAGTTCGAAACGAGCCTGAGCAGGAGCAAGAACCCATCTCTACTAAAAATAGAAAGAAATTAATCGGACAACTAGAAATATATAGAAAAAATTAGCTGGGCATGGTGGCACATGCCTGTAGTCCCAGCTACTTGGGAGGCTGGGGCAGGAGGATCGCTTGAGCCCAGGAGTCTGAGATTGCTATGAGCTAGGATGACGCCACAGCACTCACTCTAGCCAGGGCAACAGAGTGAGACTCTGTCTCAAAAAAAAAAAAAAAAGAAAAGAAAACACCAGCGATGGGCGAAGGGACTTGGGGACCAGCACAAGGCTCCTTATTCATCCGCATAGCCCCTCAGCACAGGCTCTGGAATTCATTCATTTAACAAATGTTTGCTGAGTTCTTTCTGGGGCCCCAGGCTCTGTCCAAGGCTCCAGAGACACCACAGCGGTTGGGACATAGTCCTGGCCCTTAAGGAAGGTGAGTGGATGTAAAAGAACTCCCCCATCTTCTGTCCCAGTGAGTCCTAAGCCTAGGGGTCTGGAGGGGTGCCAGAGGAGGCATGGTTCATTAGGAGGGGTTCCCCAGCCCTGGGAAGGTCCCCCAGGAGGAGGTGGTGTCCTGATTTGGGTCCAACAGAAACAGGGTGGAGTCAAGGAGAGAAAAACATGTCTCCTGGAGTTGGAAAAAGACGAACTTTGGGGCCGGACCCAGTGGCTCACGCCTGTAATCCTAGCTCTCTGGGAAGCCGAGGCGGGAGGATTGCCAGAGGTCAGGAGTTCAAGACCAGTCTGAGCAAGAGTGAGACCCCATCTCTACTAAAAATGGTGCGGGCCTGTAGTCCCAGCTACTCGGGAGGCTGAGGCAGGAGGATACCCTGAGCCCAGGAGTTTGAGGCTGCAGTGAGCCATGATGAGGCCACTGCACTCCAGCCTGGGGGACAGAGGGAGACTTTGTCTCCAGAAAAAAAAAACAAAGATAAATTTTCTTGTTTGTTTGTTACCAGTGACTCCATTCACCCTTACAGCGGTTCTATGAGGGGGGTTTTATTATCTCCCTTTTACAGCCAAACAAAAAAACCTGTGCTTCAGAGAGGGCAGGTGGTTTGTTCCAGGTCACACAGCTCGTAAGTGGCAGAGCCAAGGTTCCAAGCCAGGTCTGTCTCATGCCTGCACCTTGTCCTGCCCCTAAGGGTCTCAGAGTGCCATCCCCCTGCCTCAAGCTTGGCATCCCCAGGCTCTGTCCTGAAGCTGAAAGGACCCTGTAGTTGCAAAAGGAAGCCACAGCAAGGGGCAGTGAAGGGCAGGATAGGTAAGGTGAGGCACCTGAGAGGCCACAAACTCCTTCTGAACCTTCAGCTGGCCAGTACCAGAAGGGACATGCCATCAGTCCCACAATTCACAACACCCAGACATAGAAACAGACTGCTGACTGCCTGGGACAAGTACAGCCCTTCCCCATTCTGAGCCTCGAGAGACGTCTGCCCAAGCGACATCGTGACCAGGCAATATCTGCAGCAATCGGGGGAGATGTATGTGTTCCATGGGGCTTGGAATTATCCAGAAGTTAGAAAGCCAGGGGAAAAGGGACTGATTTCCAGGTAATGCCGGACGCAAGACAGAGTCAGAACTTGCAGAGGCCAGAAAGCCTGTCTGCAAACCCTTGGCAAGAAGCAGCAGCAAGATCGGGGATGGGTTTGAGTAGGGGCCGCGGGAGGAAGGAGGGGGCCTGGGGTCCTCCCGCCATCCTGTTCAGGGCAGAGCATTCGGGAAGTGTTAATCTATCCTACCCAGGTGCGGCCAGCAACAATAATTCCCCCTAAAGCTTGCCTGTGTCTCATGAGGAATGGGAGACGGGAAGACCCAGTTGTACCGCTTTCTGGGGGAGAAACTTCCATGTGTTCTGGAAACAGGCCTGTCATTTGGGGAAGCTGGATAACTACCCTTTTAATAAAGAAGTTCAACCTAGTGAAACAAGGCCATGGAATTCTTTGGAATCAACAGCTTTGCAAGGATTGGGACCTAGAGCCAGGATGGGTAGAATTTCAGCAGTTCTGACAGCAAAGCTTCTTTCTCAGTCAAGCAGGCATCATCCCAGCGACCTCTCCCGGCAAAATCTGTTCCCAGGAGGAAATGGGGGAGAAGGTGAGCCTGCCTTCTGGAAAGAATGGATGAGCTGGGGGCACCGGGCAGGGATTCCCGTGGCCACGCGGCTATCTAGAAGCACCGTTCTCTCAAGAGATGGCTGGAGCCTTGGCGTCCCCAGCAGGAAGGCTGGCTGGTGGGGAGAGGAGGAAAATCCTGGGAGGAGGAGAGCAGAGAGGAGGCAGGGAAGGGAGGATATAAAAGTTCGGGAAAGTTCAAAGGCTTCGACCACGCGTGAGACTTTATGACGACCTCCCTTTATCCTGCAGCTCCAGCTGCCACCTGGAAGAAGAGGTGGCTGAGACCAGAACTGTGCCCACCAGCTGCCACAGACCCCAGGTAAGGGCTCTGGAGTCAGACACCAAACCCAGCTTGGCACTCCCCGCTGGGCCCCTTCCGGGGGACTGTCAGGTTGGGACAAGGAGGAAGGGGAGCAAACGCTTTTGTCGAGGGGGTTTCCACTGAGAACTAGATGCACTAGGAGATGCTTTGTGTATAATAGAGGGAACAAACTGACCAGAAGGGAATTCTAAGAAGGAAGAGCTGACATGTCAAGGGGGCCTCCAAGGACTGAACAGAAGTTTGGTCTACAACAGAGGATCTCCAAGGACTGACCAACCAGAAAGAGGTAGAAAGACCACAAAGTAGAGATATGATCAAGGCCACAACTGAGGGCCTCTGGAGCATGCGCACAAATAAGGTGACGGTAACCTCAAGTGACCTACCCTCATTAGCATAGTAAAAATCACACTCGCCAGCGCCATGACAGTTTACAAATACCATGGCAACCCCCGGAAATTGCCTTAGAAGGTTAAAAAGGGGGAAGGTTCCCAGTTCCGGAAATTCTCCACCGCTTTCCACGAAATCCCTCCCCCTCATTTAACATAAAACTAGGGAATCAGCACAAAAGGAAAAAGCTCATTAAACTCAGGGTCTCCTCCGCTCGCGGGGCTGGCCCATTCCTTCTGCGGAATGTCCTGTGCTTCGTTACACTTTGGGACTTCGCTTGCTGCGTCTGCTTGGTCTGCTCATTTGCTCCGTAGACTTGGAACCATTCTTCTGTGCTGGGAACCAAGAACCAGGGAACACGGAGACCTGACATCTGGTCCCCGTACCTGACAGGGTGAGGCCTCTCGCTGGTCCACAGTGTCTTGGCTCTGGGCATAGAAGATAAAGGCTGTCAACTCTGCCTGGGCATCACAGCTACCTGGTTAACTTTTTTTTAAGTTGCAGATTCCCAGGCTCCATCCTGGGACAGTCTGAGCCATCAGGTTTGGGGCGAGGCCTCTAATCTGCATTTTGAAAGCTTCACAGTTGATTCTGAAGCCCAGGCAGCCTCGGGAGCTGCTGTTTTGTGTGTCTCCCTTGTTCCTTCTCTCATGCCTCCCGCCCTTGAGTGGGGAAAAGTACCCTTGATTCACCAGCCATGTGCTTACTGCAGGGCATTTTACTCCGTTTTCACAGCATGTGACCCGTTTTGCTGGGGGCGAAGGGGACTCTCCCAAACACAGGCCAATTTTGGCCTAACTTGGCCATAGACAAGCCCAGTCCCTCTGACTGCGGCCAACCCTCGACACCCCAGCAGTGGGTGACCCAGTGCACGTCCTGTCATGCTGGTGGCCTGCTCAGACAGACAGGGTGGTCAGTGTATCACCTCCCCACACACAGACTGGCCGTCTGCATTCCAGGCTCATGCTCTGGGGCAAGGCCAGGCAAGGGCAGGCCAGGCCAGGTCAGCGTGGGCAGCTCAGGTGTCCCAGCGGCCGTCAATCCAACCAGTGCCTTCTTCATCCAGAGACATCTATGGCTGCCAGAGAAATGACACAGGAGGAAGCAGGGCACACAGAGCCTGCTGAAACAGCCACAGGAGCTTCAACCAGGTGGCCTGGCCATAGGTGGACCAACTTCAGCTTCTCTGCCTCCCAGGTGAACTTGGGCAAGCCCCCAGCTAACACTTATTGAGCCATACGTACCATGCCATGTGCCAGGCATTGGGCCAGGTGCTTCTCATGCATTATTTGCCAGATTCAGTCCTCACGGCTTACCTATGAAGTAGATGTTTCTATTAAGCCCATTATGCAGATGTGGAGACTGAGGCCAGAGAGGCCAAAGAGCTTCCTCCAGCATCATATAGCTAGAGACTGACGGTGCTGGGATCAAGTCCAGGTGTGTCTGATTCCCAAGCCTAAGTTCTCTCTCCTTAATTATTTTTGGTCATTCACAGAAGCAGACCCTGAGATGATGGTTCAGGAGTATGGGGTTAATTTAGGAGGTACAGAGACACCAACAAGTAGGGAAGGCAACCAAGAGGAATGTGACATCCAGCAGTTACTGATGAGGAAACAGAGAAAGCGTGGCAGGTGGACAGTATGAAACACACGCCCCAGAGTTACCCTGACAGAGCGGAGGTGCTTGTGCACCCCCTCCCATCAGCTGCTGTTTGGGGGCTGCCCGGGCAGTGTTCATTCCGGCACTTCTGGCCTGACACAGCAGAGTAGTTTTTGGTATAAATCACCCAGGAACACCCTACCTGGCGCAGCCCAGAGCAAAGTGGTATGTGAGTAACACATTGCCAGCTTCTGTGCACAAGTGTTTACCATAAAAGTGATACATGCACGTAGTAAAGAGATCAGCCACCACAGAACAGTGCGAATATATCTCCTCTACCCCAGCTTCCTAGTCCTGCTGGCCACAGACAACCATTCTTATAGTTTGTGTGTCCAGCAAGTTGAATCATACTTACACCGTTTTTTGTTTTTGCATGAATAGTACCCTGCGGTACATGCTCTTGTGCTCCTTGGTTTTTTTCACTTAAAGATTTGATCTTGACCGACTCCGCCATGAATGGACACATTAAGTTGCTGCCTATTTTCTCCAACTACAGATCATGCTGCAGTAAACATCTGTGCATGTGCGTGTCTCTGCATCGGTGTGGGGTGCGCTCCAAGTGGAATTGCTGGATCGATGGGGGTGTGTGTTTAGCACTTTAACAGATGCTGCCAGATGGTCCTCCAAAGAGGTCAGCCCAGTAGACACTCCCTCTGGTAGTGCAATGCCGTGCTGGCTTCTCCACACGCTCAGCCATTGCTACCCTCTTCTGCACTGCTGGCTTCAATCCTTTCGCGGCCCCTGGCTGCAGCCACACCAGACTATACAACTAGCCAGGGGAAGCAAACAAAGGCCATCCAAGTGAAAACGAACACATTCATTCAGAGCTTGCTAGAGCAAGGGGGCAGCCACCGTCACTCACAGAGACTCAGAGGATGACCGGGGGCTGGGGGGAGGGAAAGCTTTAGCGTGGGAAAGAGGGAAGGCTCAGGGGGGCTTTGATTGGAGGTGGTTGGCAGGGGAAGCTGGAAGGTTAACTAGAAGCAAACATTTTATGCACTTGGTTTGGGACCACAGTCATGCACTGCACGATGATGTTTCGGTCAATGATGGACCACATATACGACAGTGGCCCCATAAGATTATAATACTGTACTTTTACCGGACCGTTTCCTGGTGTAGATATGTTTAGATGCACAAATACTTACCATTGGGTTACAGTTGCCTACAGAATTCAGTACAGTAACACGCAGCACGGATTTGTAGCCTAGCAGCAGTAGCCTGCACCATGGAGCCTGGGTGTGTAGGAGACTCTACCACTGAGGTTGGTGCAGGTACACTCCAGGATGTTTGCATGACAACGATATTGCCTAACGATGCATTTCTGAGAGTGCAGCCCCATCGTGAAGCAACTCGTGACTGTATATTTGGCTTCTTTGGTTGGTTCCGAGTTGGAAAAGGAGGGAGAATAGGGAAGCTGGTCCTCACTGGTCAAGGACTGAATGCCACAGAGGTGGTGGGTCAGAGTCCTGTTGTCACATGCAGTCTGGCCACTGTTCCTTTGTATTTCAGCCCCATCCCTGAACACCCTGGCTGTCCTCCCTCCTAGAGAATGTGCTTTCTTTGCAGAGTGAAACCCTGATCTCCATTCGAATGCCAGCTACGTGAGGAGGGTTCTGTAGTCTCCCTCCCCATCAGAATGTCCCCTCCTTTGTATTGTTTTGCCTCACTCCTTATTCTCCTGTGAGTTGCAGTTACAGCACCTTTAATCGCTGCTGTAGATTGCATGTCTGCTGCCGGGCCCCGTGTGCTCTGCACACTCCCAGTTGCCAGTGTGTGCCTCTCTGGGCCTTAGGGCCTTTTGTCCCCACTTGCTGAAAGACCGCCCCTCCCACACAGCTGGCAAAGACTGGTGGAGCAGGTGAGTGGGTCTCCTGCCACTTCCCAGCAGACTGAGCTCTGATTGCCCCCCGCTAGACAATGCAGTCTCATCGCCTGCTCTCCCTCCCTGTATTACCCACCCATCCTCCTGGTATTACTCCCTCTGCCTCCCAAATATGGTATTTGCGTTCAGGTCTTTGTTTCAGGGTCTGCTTCTATCGAAAAACCAAAGTTAAAAGATCTTATTATCCCCATTTTACAGATGAGGAAAACTGAGGCTTGGAGAGGTTAAGTGATGTATTTCAAGGTGCAACATAATAAGAAATATGTATTTGGGCCCCAGTTTTTGACACAGAGCTTCTAAAACTCTTATAATTTCCTGAGCAATGAGGATGATAGGAGTGTCTTACATAGACTTCCTAGATTCCTTGGAGCTTCCTGAGTCTTTATTCTAAAGAGGCGACTCTTGGTGGGCTCCTGGAGAGCTTTAGGATGGGGGCTGGTCACCAGAAAGATCAAGCCATGTTAGAAGCTTGAAACTTTCAGCCTCACCCCCTATCCTCCAGGGAGGGAGAGGGGCTAGAGACTGACTTAATAAGCCATCATGCCTATGTGGGAAAATCTCCATAAAGATTTCTAAACTGTGGGGTTCAGAGAGCTTCCAGATTGGTAAACACATCCATGTGCTGGAGAGATGGTGCCCCCCCACCCCCGCCCAGCTCCACAGGAACAAAAGCTCCAGTGCTTGGAGACTTTCTAGACCTTTTTTCTGGCTGTTCACTTGTATTCTTTACAATAAGCTACTAAATGTAAGTAAGTGTTTCACTGAGTTCTGTGAGCCATTATAACAAATTATCAGACCTGCAGAGGGGTCATAGGAATCCTAGATTTGTAGCCAAGTTGGACAAAAGTGTGGGTATCCTGGGCACCCGATACTTGCAACTGGTGTCGGAAGTGGGAGCAGCCCTGGGGACCGAACCATTAACCTGGGAAGTCTTTGCCAGCTCCAGGTAGTTATTGTCTGAATTGAGTTAAATTGTGGGATACCCAGTTAGTGTCCACAGAGCACTGCATGATGTGGAAAATCCACACATTTGGTATCAGAAGTTTTGTGAGTGTAGAAAAAAAGTTTTTCTTTTACAAGGTCACGCAACTTATAAAGCAGGATTGGTATTGAACCAAACGGTCCTCTTGATTTGTTAGTCTGTGTTATGTTCTGTCTAATTCTTTGACGCCAGACACCATTATTTATAATTTTATAGCCTCCTAATGCCTATTGTAGCTCCTTGTGCAAAAATGTGCTTTGTTGAAATATTTTAAAAATTTAATTGAACCCAACTGTGCATGTGTGGTTTTTGAAGTTAATAACAGGACTTCCAAGAGCAGACCAAGACCAACTCCACATGCCCTAGACTCAGGCTGTCTTCACCCCTCTCAGCTTTGGACGGGCAACCAGGATGCCCTCTGGGGCACACACGCTATTGCTCTCAGCCCAGCCCTGCCCCACAAGAGAGACAAAACAGGCAAGACACCACCGCCTTCAAAGGAGAAATCTCAGTTTACTGTGGACTGTTATTTGAGAACAGTGATTGTGTCTACCCTCTTGACAAACAAATCACACAGTATCTCATGCATAGAAAAAGAAAAGTTGAGGTCTGTCTCCCCCCTTAGTCCCCACTCCATCTTCCCCTCACTGAAATGTGGGGAAAACCCAGCCATAAAGACAGAGCGGACCTTTGTCCCCAAAGCAGCACAAGCAAGCTGTGTCACAAAGCAGAGCATCTCCTCAAAGTCATGTCTTGACAAAGGTGAAACTACTAGGCTGGGGAATTTCCCCCTGATCCTCCATGTTCATTTCTTTGCAAACACCAATGAGTTCCTGAAAACTGGATTAATGATAACCCAGGAGGGCCGGGCTCCTGCAGCGAATGCGGCAAAGGGGCCCCTCCGCTTCTGTTGGGTTTTTATTCGCTCTTTGGTGCGGGAAGTGGGACTGGCCTGGAGCATCCCTGACATGCTGGAGAGCTGCAGCTGTTGGCAGGTTCCCCACCTCCAGACAGAGACAATCAGATGGCCCTTAGGCCACAAGACCAGAGGGCCCTTGAGAGCCAGCTGCAGGCAATGTTGCAAGCAATGAGCGCCTGTGCCCGCAGGTGCTTGGGTCTCGTGTGCCTGGGCTCTGAGGGCCTGGGAGTCAGAGAAGAGCCAGGTCCAGGTTGGCAGGAGAGGGGCAAAGGGCTGCCACCACCCTCCTTCGGGGACCTTCTCCCCCAGCTCAGGGAAGGCGAGGGGCTCTGCATGCTTGGAGCTGTTGCTCGGCCCTCAGAGACCTGACTCGCTGCTCCCTTGGGTTTTTCATAGAATAGACACAACCCCGGAGAGTGTTGCTCAGAAACAGGAAAATCAGCGCCCCCATCACTGCTGGCTGCCCCAGGCCCAAGCTCAGGGCTGGAGGCTGCGCAGTGATTAGGTGGTGGTGCTGTCGCCAGGGCGTCTCTGGGCAGGGACCTTGACGCCCACTGCCCTGGCCCGTGTGGAAGCTTTCTTCTGCTTGGCATCCAAGTTCTTCAGGTACTTCTGGACCCACTGCTGCTTGGGGTCTCCACAGAACTTCAGGCCCTTCTTGGTGGTGAAGCTGTAGGGGGAAAATGACAGGGGCTCACCGGGGGCCAGGCAGGGACCTTGGGCCACTCCACTTCATGCGGAGGTAGGTGTGGGAGCCCAGGAAGTTACTTGCCCAGGCCTCGTAGCCAGTGCTGACCTGATGTCTTCTGTCTTTGTGTCCATGTCCCTTTGTGTGACGACTGGGAGGAAGAATGGGCATGGGGTGGGGGGGTGCAGGGCTCATTCAGTGACCTCCCTGTCAGACGGGGGAGGCCCAGCCCTACTTTTAGATACACTGGATTCATTTCCTTGGTTTTTATCTTGTTTGTTTGTTTATTTTGTTTAGACAGAGTCCTTGCTCTGTCGCCCTGGCTAGCTAGAGTGCAGTGGTATCATCATAGCTCACTGCAACCTCAAACCCCTGGGCTCAAGCGATCCTCCTATCTCAGCCTCCTGAGTAGCTGGGACTACAGGCACACACCTCCACGCCTGGCTAATTTTTCTATTTTTAGTACAGACAGGGTCTTACTCTTGCTCAGTCTAGTCTTGAAATCCTGAACTCAAGCGAGCCTCCCACCTTGGCCTCCCAGAGGGCTAGGATTACAGGCATGAGCCACCGCACCCAGCTCAGATATGCTGGATCCGAAGGGAGAGACATAATCTCTAACCACAGAGAGGGGACAGGAGGAGAAATCACAATGAAACCCCCCAGAAAAAAATGGCAGATGCCTCCGGTTCATTCACACACCATGCATGAAAGCAGGGCTGATGATGGCAGCACTGGACGGGCAGACTGGGATGGCCTTTTCCAAGCCAGCTCTGAGCTGGGGGGCACCAGGCTATGGCACTGAGGCTCAGGCCAGTGGGGAAATTAATAATAAGGCCAACATCACATTTCTACTACATGCCACTGTTTGCAAAGTGAGTTCACATTTGCTAGCTGGTGTGAGAGGCAGCTGTGAAGCTATCGGGAGTCCAGACACCTGTCTACCCAAGTGACCTTGAGCAAGTCACCTTTCTGAGCCTCAGTTGCCCTCTGTAAAATGGTGACCATCACCCCTACCCTATAGAATTATTGGGAGAATTAGTTAAGATAATGTCATATGCCCCCAATAGTACCTACTATATATTTGGTGCTCAAAAAAATGATAGTTGAATCTAAATTTCCTCCTGATTTTATGGTTAAGGAGGCCCAGCTGAGGCCCAGAGTGGGGAGGTGACTTCCCCAGAGACACACAGAGCTGGGTCCTGCTGACTTTATTCCTCAGGGCCCTGGAGCTCACCCTCCCCTGCTCACTCCTGTAGGGCGTCAAGGAGAAGTACTCACATCACTCCTGCCTTGGGGCAGACACTCCTGTTGGACAGTTGGTAGCTGACCACTCGGCTCTCAGGAATTTTCTTGGAAACAAAGGACATGCAGCAGGAAATGGGGATGGCCACGGAGCCTACAAGAGGAAGGAGAGAAGAGCCGTGTCCCTTCCGAGGTGCCCTCCGCTCTGGGCCTCGGAGCCCCACACGCCCAGTGCACTCACAGGGTGGCCCTTTCCTCACGTTCCCCTCTGTCCTCCACCCTCCACTGTGTCACCAGGAACGTGCCCTGGGAACAGCCTCTTGCCTGAATCTTACCCGTGGGGGCGAGGTGGTGGGCACACAGGGCCAGGAGCAGGAGTCCGGCTGCGATGCTAATGGGGCCTGCCATGTCCTGGGCGGCAGCTCAGGGCCCAAAGCTGGGGTGCAGGAGGAGAGGACCTTGGGATAAGGGGCCCGGTTCCTTGCAGAGCACCCCAAATGCCCTTTCTCTGCCTTTTATAGGGGCGGCTAGGAGGAAACATGCCCCCCGCCCCCTCCAGGCTTCCTCGAAAATCCTGAGTCCTCTGTGGTTTGGAAAGGGGAAGTTTTTGCCTGGTGGTTGTCCAGCTGAGTCAGGGCTATTTGGGGCCGATACCGAGGAGCTGGGGTGGGGGCCATCGCCCTGCCTACGCCAAGTGCAAGGCTTTGGATGCCCAGTCAGAAGGCCCCTGGGAGCCTGGCGGAGCTGCTGTTCCCTGCGGGATCCTGGAAAAGTCACTCGCCCCTCTGAGCCGCCGTTCCTGCAGCTGCAGGTGGACAGGGTCAGCGCCGACGGCCGCACTGAGGTGTGGAGGCTGGAGGACAGTGGTCATTGTGCTAGAGCTTTGCAATTCCTAGTGCTCAGTTCAGTTGTAAGGGACTTAGGTGACTTTGTCAGACAGAGCGAGCCACGGCCCTCACCTCACTCCACCCCCGATTCCAGGATCCCAGACGGGGCCCTGCGCTCAGAGACGCCCTCACTGACACTGCCATGCCCACCCCTCCCTACAGTTCTCTCCATCCCACTTCCCCAGCCTCCCACTCCGGACTTCCAGGGCACCAGGAACACAGTGTGGGACCACAGTGGCACACGTCACCTGCGTGACGGCCAGCTGGGTGTCTGCATCTCCCACTTGATCTGAACTCCTTGAGATCTACATCTCTCTCCATAACCACCACATCCCAAGCAGACCACCTGTCTCACAGCCAGTGTTTGCAGAATGAATATATGATGGATCAACCGTAAGACAACTTCTTCTGGACCAGAGACTCCTCTGGTTTAGCACGTACACGGGGCGGAGGCCAGGGGCAGCAGGCAGGTCCCCTGATGGGGACAAGATTGCAGTTGGCGATGCCAGCAGTGCTTGACCTCATCGCCCCTGTTTGCAGAGTGAACAACGCTGAGAGGCCGACTCAGCGCTCTGGGCCTCGACACCTTCCCCCTCTGCCTCCGTGTCCTTGTCAGCCAGCAATAGCAGTCCTCACCCGGCAGAGTCATCGGGAGGATTAAAAGGGAAAAGTCAGGGGGAAGCCCTTTGTCATCACTATGCGTGTGATATCGTTATGACCTGTGCCCCTTGGTGATTCCGAGGGGATGCCGGCTGCGTGCTCTGACTCAGTGGGTGCTGGGAGCGTGGCGCAGGGGGCGGAGGAAGGGGGAAGAAAGCCCGCCAGGCAGGGGCACGAGCAGGGCAGGGGCGCTCGCTCCAGGCATGTCGCAACCTGAGTGGAAGGACAGAAGGTCACTGGTGGGAGGAGAAGAGGTGGGGTGATTCATCCCGGATTAATAACACCCCGCAGGGGCTTTTTCACCCAGTCCGCGTGCTCTATCCAGGGAATAGCCAGGGCAGGGATTACCCATCCCATTTACAGGGGGAAAACTGAAATCTTGCCAAGGATGAGTGACCAGACACCACTGCAGGTGGTGCCCTCACCCCCCAGATGGGAACCTGCACCCTTCCTGCTGGAAGGGGTGGAATCTGACAGCCGGAGGGACGAGTTAAAGTAAGAGTGGGAGGAGGAGGGTCTAGAAAGGCAGAGTGAAAGGAGGGACAGACGGGAAGAGAGAGAGAAAGCCGGGAGCAGAGGCTGAGGCAGAAGGATCACCGGAATCCAGGAGTTCAAGTCCAGCCTGGGCAACACGGGGAGACCCCGTCGCTTTAGAAAAATAAGAAGAAAAAGTAGAGGCAGATGGAAGGAGGAGGAGGAGAAGGGGAAGCCCACGAGGGAGGAAAGAACATAATTGGGGAAGAAATGTGGGCGGATGGGTGGGAGGTTCCCAGGGCCCTTAGCTCCAGTGCAGACCCTGCCCCTCTCTCGGCTTAAGTTTCCCCATCTCAGAAGTGGGGTGTTGGCCAGATCTGCATCTCCCCAAGTGTGGGACCACCCCAGGTGATACAAGAAGGGACATTTTAAATTTAAATGTGTTTTGTTGTGACCACCCTGTCTAATAAGGGATTTTGTGTTTATGGTAATAATACAAGGTTTCCCTAAGATAAAAACTATGCGTTGACAAAAAAAATAAATACATACAGTGAATCACAGAACAGAGCATATGCAGCTGTGACAGAAATTGTGACAGTTGCCCAGGAATATCTCAAGTCTGGTGAGCCTGGCCGAAGTGCCCTCTGAGGGCCTTTCTCCTACGTTCCACACACCACAGGGAGAGCCGGACAGGGCTGGGGCAGAGGGAGCTTCGGGGAAAGGGCCGAAGCTGGAGGCAGAGAGGAGCCTGGCCGAGCAGGGAGCGCAGCAGGGGGGCTGCCTCCGTCGGTCACCCCACTCTGGGGTGAGCGATGATGATGATGATGATCATGATGATGATGAAGATGTAGGCAGAAGCCGACAGCTGCGTGAAGTGGACAGTCGCCAAGGTGATGAGGGGCCTGGAAGACACGTCCTGATGAGAAATGACTGGGAGAAGGGGCTGTGATCTTGGACAGGAAATGACTTCAAACACTGAGGACGTGTCCCAGGAAGGGGGCGTCGGATCCCACAGCCCTAATTAGGGTGAAACAAGACCCAGGTGGAGGCTCATGATCTCAGGGCGGGGAGGATGGGGCAGGGGGCAGCAGACGGAGCTGAGCCCTGGCTGCCCCGGAAATCGCTGAGTTCTTGAGCATTTCGTCTCCACTAGCAACCCCAGTTCTATACGATCCCTGTTCTGTATGCAAGGAAACTGAGGCTTAGAGTGGGCGTGGGAAGGATGGAGCTGGCATTTGAATGAGATCTATCTGAATTCGGTGGTGCCTCCCATTAGTGGAGCACAGCTCTGATCTTGGGGGCAGCAGGCACACCCATGGTTTGGAGGCACAGCGTTAACGAGGTCGGACCTGTGGTCTAGTGACGTGATGGGATCCCCTGGCAGGTGTGGTGGGAAGAGGCTGGGGAAGGGAAACTGGCTGGGAGGTCACTGCAGACGTCCAGGGGAGGGACGATGAGGGTCTGCACTGGGGCAGGGCTGGGGAAGAGCTCCCCAGCCAGATCTACCTGAAGAGCCTACGAGAGAGGGAGATGCGGAATCCGAGGTGTCCCCTCCAAGATGCCAGTCTCCACCCCAGCCTGCAGCCCAGGTTGTGGGGAAAACACTTGCAGGTGACCCACTTCTTGGAAGTCACCCCAGAACCCCCTGTTTACGCCCCTCCTCAAACCCTGAGAAGCCTTGCTGTGACTCTACAGGACCACCCTCTGGACACGACAGTCACCTGCCAGGGTCGAAATCTCTGCTGAGCGCTTAGGTAGCCTTGTGGCCAAAGTTATTAACTCCTCTGAGCCTTAGTGTCCTCGTTTGTAAAATGGGAAACAACGACAATCTCTACTTCATAGATGATTGTGAAGACTGAATCAGTTCATTCATGTCAAGGGCGTGGCAACCTGACTGGCAGAGGTCATGTCCCCAAATGGCGGTCATTCTTGTTATTGTCGTGACAACTGTTTACAAGCTGATGAGCTGACTAAACCAACAACCCACAGACAGGCTCTTCCATGACCTTTAATGTATTGCTGCATTTAATCTTTATAAAAATGACCCTTAGTGTAGATATTATTGTAGAGCAGTCAAGTAACATGTTCAAAGACACACAGTTACTGACTCCTCCAGTTTGAAGCCCAAACCTGCACCCCTGTACAGGATGCTAGAAATATGGGGGTAATATGTGGGTGGTGAGAAAGAGGAAGGCTAAGAAAGAGGAAAATGGACAAACTGATTCTAAAATTTATATAGAAATGCAAGGAACCCCACATAGCAAAAAAAAAAAAAATTGAAAAAGAAACACAAAGTTGGAGGACTTATACTTTCTGGTTTCAAAACTTACTACAAATCTACAGAAATCAAAATGGTTTGGTTCTGACATAGGATAGACATATAGATCAATGGAATAGAATTGAGAATTCAGAGACAAACCTGCACATGTACGTATGATCAATTGACTTTCCACAAGAGTGCCAGACCACTCAATGGAGAAAGAATAGTCTTTTCAACAAATAGTACTGGAACAATGGGATATCCACTGCAAAAGAATGAAGTTGGACCCCTACCTCATACCATATACAAAAGTTAACTCAACGTGGATCAAAGACCCAAATGTAAGTGCTAAACCTATAAAACTCTTAGAAGGAAACATAGGTGTCAATCTCTGTCACCTTGAATTAGGCAATGGTTTCTTATTTATGACACCAAAAACATATACAACCAAAGAGAAAATAAATACGTTGGGCCTCATCAAAGTTAAAAATTTTTGTAAATTAAACGACACTATCAAGAAAATGAAAAGAAAACCCACAGAATGGGAGAAAATATTTGGAAATTATATATCTGATAGGAGTCTGGCATCCAGAATATATAAAGAACTCTTACAAATCAACAATAAAAAAACAGATATCCAATATAAAAATAGGCAAAGACTTTGGATAGACATTTCTCCAAAGAAGTTATACAAATGGCCAACAAGCACATGAAAAGATGCTCAGAGGATGTGGAGAAATTGGAACGCTTGTGCACTGCTGGTGGGAAGATGAAATGGTGCAATTATTATGGAGGTTCCTCAAAAAACTAAAAATATAATTACCATATGATCCAACAATTCCATTTCTGGGTATATATCGAAATGAGTATATATATATATATAAATGGGTATATATGAAAATGAAAGAAGGGTCTCAAAAAGAGATATTTGCACACCCACGCTCATGGCAGAATTACTCGCAATAGCCAAGAGGTGGAAGCAGCCCATATGTTCATCAATGGGTGAATGGATAAAGAATATGCAGTATATACACATAATAGAATATGACTCAGCCTTTAAAAGGCAGGAAATCCTGTCACATGGTACACATGGATGAACCTTCAGGACATTATGCTGAGGGAAATAAGCCTGTCACAAAAACACAAATACTGTGTGATTTCACTTCTATGAGGTATCTACAATGGTCAACTTACAGAAACCAGAAAGTAGAACGCTGTTGCCAGGCGCTGAGGGGAGGGGAAAGTGGGGAGTTGTTTGATGAGTATGGAGTTTCAGTTTTGCAAAATAAAAAAGTTCTAGAAATCTGTTACACAATAATGAGAATATAGTTAACATTCCTGAACTGTACACTTCAGATGGTTGAGGGAAAATTTTATATTATGTAGAATTTTTTTGTTTTTTTTTTTTTTTTGGAGACAGAGTCTCACTCTGTTGCCTGGGCTGGAGTGCCGTGGCGTCAGTTTAGCTCACAGCAACCTCAAACTCCTGGGCTCAAGCGATCCTCCTGCCTCAGCCTCCCGAGTAGCTGGGACTACAGGCATGCGCCACCATGCCCGGCTAATTTTTTCTGTATATTTTTAATTGTCTAGCTAATTTCTTTCTATTTTTTTTAGTAGAGACGGGGTCTTACTCTTGCTCAGGCTGGTCTTGAACTCCTGAACTCAAACAATCTGCCCGCCTAGGCCTCTCAGAGTGCTAGGATTACAGGCGTGAGCCACCATGCCCGGCCCTATTATGTAGGGTTTTTTAAACTACAACTTTAAAAAATGGAAAATAACAAGTGTTGGCAAGGACTTAGGAGCCCTCGTACACTGCTGGTGGAAATGCAAAATTGTGCAGCCACTGTGAAAAGTTCGGCAATTCATCAAAAGCTTAAACGTAGAGTTATGATATAACCCAGTGCTATGGTCTGAACGTGTCCCTCGAAGTTCATATGTTGGAAACTTAATCCCCAGTGCAACAGTGTTAAGAGGTGGGACCTTTAAGCAATGATTAGCTTATGGGGCTTCTGCCCTCATGAATGGATTAACACTGCTAGGGCAGGAGGGGGTAATTATTGCGGGACTGAGTTCCTGATATAAGGATGAGTTTAGCCCCTTCCTTCCCCTTCTCTCCTTCTCTCTCTCCCTCTCCGCCCTCGATGCATGAGCTCTCTTGACCTCCCACCTTCCACCATGGGATGAAGCAGCAAGAAAGCCCTCACTCCATGCAGATCCTTTGATCTTGGACTTCCTACCTCCAGAACTGTAAGAAATAAATCTCTGTTCTTTAAAAGTTACCCAGTCTCAGCCATTCTGTTTTAATAGCATAAAATGGACAAAGACCAGTAGTTATATGGAGATATATATAAAACTGCTGGTTATATATCCAAGTAAATTGAAATGTATGTTCACACAAAGACTTACACACAAATATTCATACCAGCATTATTCATGATACCCAAGAGGTGGAAATAAGTATCCATCAGCTGATGAATGGATAAACCAATGGTGCTATAGCTACACAATGGAACTCAGCCATAAAAAGAAATAAAGCATATGCTACAAAATTACATTAAATGACAGAAGTCAGACACAAAGGGCCTCATATTATATGATTCCATTTATAAGAAATGTTCAGAATAAGCAAATCCATAAGGACTTAAAGTAGATTTGTGGTTTCCAGAGCCTGGGGGAAGGCAGGCTTTGGGGAGGTATGGGGTTTCTTTTTGGGCTGATGGAAATATTCTGGGATTAGACCAAGGAGATGAAATATTCAAAAGTTGTGAGAATACCACTCAATTGTATACTTTAAAGGGTATAAAATGGTGAGTCTTGTGTTATTCAGATTTTTATCTCAATAAACAAAGAAATGGAAAAGGAGGGAAGCAGCTGAGGGGCTTTCGAAATGTTTGTTCAATGGAGTTGGGGCCTCAGTGGCTTTGGTCTAGCCACATCCAGTCTCTAAGACCTCACCTGCCTCCTCAGGTGACCGACTTCTTTCACTTAATACAATGCTTTCAAGGTTCATCCATGTTGTAGCATGTATCAGGGCACCATTCCTTTTTAGGACTGAATAATACTCTATTGTACGGATAATAACACCTTTGTTTATCCATGTATCTATTGATGGGTGCTTAGGTTGTTTCCACCTTTTGCCTATTGGGAATAATGCCTCTATGACCACTCTGGTACAAGTTTTGTGTGGACATATATTTTCATTTCCTTGGGTTGGCAAATACAATTTTTATTTATTTATTTATTTTTTTTTTTTTTTGAGACAGAGTCTCACTCTCCTGCCCGGGCTAGAGTGCCATGGCATCAGCCTAGCTCACAGCAACCTCAAACTCCTGGGCTCAAGCAAGCGATCCTCCTGCCTCAGCCTCCCAAGTAGCTGGGACTACAGGCATGCACCACGATGCCTGGCTGATTTTTTCTATTTTTAGTTGTTTGGCCAATTTCTTTCTATTTTTAGTAGAGATGGGGTCTTGCTCTTGCTCAGGCTGGTCTTGAACTCCTGAGCTCAAACAATCCACCAACCTCAGCCTCCCAGAGTGCTAGGATTACAGGCGCGAGCCACCGTGCCCGACCTGGTGACAAATACAATTTTAAATGGAGGCCTGACAAGGTGGCTCATGCCTGTAATCCCAGCACTTTGAGATGTCAAGGTGGGAGGATCACTTGAGTCCAGGAGTTCAAGACCAGCCTGAGCAAGAGCGAGACCCCATCACTACAAAAAAATAGAAAAATTAGTTGGGCATGGTGGTACATGTCCATAGTCCCAGGTATTTGGGAGGCTGAGACAAGAGGATCACTTGAGCCCAGGAATTTGAGGTTGCTATGAGCTAGGCCGATGCCACTGCACTCTAGCCTAGGCAAGAGAGCAAGACCCTGTCTCAAAAAAAAAAATTTTTTTTAATAGCGTATAATACTGTGTGTGGCTATGTCATAGTGGACCATAAACACGCAACCATTTTCCTACCATGATAGATAATTCGTGGATTCTTTTTCCACTACAAATAATGCTGTGATGAATGATTTTGCATGTGAAGCCTTGCTACTATTTTGGGTTATTTTCATATGAAAACTATTAACAAAGTGAATTGCGTTCAGAGAAGACTGACCAGGATGAAGATTGGATTTTGAATCCATGCAGTGTAATAATTTATGTTTATATGGCACTTTACATTTTATGAAACACTTCTCTTTTCTCTCTGTCTCTCTCTCCCACTATCTCTCTCTCTCTCTCTGATATGAAAAACATTTAACCTGAAGAAGAGGAGACAGGAGTTCATGACTGCCATCTGTGAATACCTGAATGGCCAAGATATGAAAGAGAAGAGACTACAGTTGACCCTTGAACAACACAGGAGTTAGGGGTACCAACCCCCCATGCAATAGAAAATACACCTATAACTTTTGATTCCCCCAAAACTTAACTGCTGATAGCCTATTGTTGATACAAAGCCTTATCGATAATGTAAACAGTCA
Source organism: Avahi laniger (assembly GCA_963575035.1). NCBI lineage: Eukaryota > Metazoa > Chordata > Mammalia > Primates > Indriidae > Avahi > Avahi laniger. The sequence continues at coordinate 985 of CAUYSK010050551.1, read as the reverse complement.
ATTAGCACACAAATAGACTAGTATTTACACATATTTTGTGTATTCATGGCATATTTTTTTCTTAGTTTTTTCAATATTTCTAGGCTGTGCAGCACATCTGTGAATTTTTTCAAATTATTACAAATCTCCAAAAAATTTTCCAATATATTTTTTGAAAAAAATCTGTATAGAAGTGGCCCTGTGCAGTTCAAACCCATATTGTTCACAGGTCAACTGTGATTTCATATGGTTCCAAAGAACAGACTCTGCCCACTGTTGGCTAAGTGTGCTGGCCTTGGATGTTTTCTTCCAGCCCTTCCTTATGGAGGACAGCCTTTCCATATCTTAGCACTTCTGCTTTTGACTCAAATTCTCAGAATCTGGGACTTCTTCTGAAATAAAGATTGGTTCTATATCTGCAAAGGAATTTTCAACTCTTTAGCAAGAAAGAGATAACTCTAAAGTTGGGTTGTCAGTAGGCTGAGATTTATCCAGCAAGAAGGGAACACTTTGGTCTGGGGAGCTGTCAAGGGATTGAGGTAGGGGTGTGTGTGTGTGTGTGTGTGTGTGTGTAAATTCAGCTGCAACTGGAAAAAGGCAGAGGAAGTTGCATAAAAATGTGTAGAAGAAGCTGTGGCTGGAGAATGACCAGGCTGAGTGTTTATTTCTCTGTAAGGCAGAAAGTACATGGACATTGGTTGGCAGTTGGCAACATCTCAGAATGTGACTCACCAAGTCAGTGTGTGCTCACTATGATTGATGGCTTGTCAATCACTGAGAAATAGCAACCTCTTGTCATCACTAGGCTGTGGGAATGGAAGAATATTTGCCCTAAAGCTGCTAACGTTCGTCCAATGAAGATGATTTTTAATTTAATTTTCATTTATTTTATTAAGTAACTACTAAGCATAGGCAATGTTCCAGGCTCTTTGGGAAATACAAAGATGATTCAGATTTAGGATCTATTTACAAGGGACTTACAATTTCTTCATATGAGTTTCCCACA
>CAUYSK010050546.1:0-14697 GCA_963575035.1 Avahi laniger | reverse complement strand
AGCTACTTGGGAGGCTGAGGCAGTAGGATCGCTTGAGCCCAGGAGTTTGAGGTTGCTGTGAGCTAGGCTGACGCCACGGCACTCGCCCCAGGCAAGAAAGTGAGACTCTGTATCAAAAAAAAAAAAAAAAAAAAAAAAAGATTCATATAAATAACTCAGAAAAGTCTTACTTTTAATTTATAAATGTTTTTATAAAGATTATTAAAAGGCTACTGAAAATGTTATGTGATTTGTAAGACAATGAAAGCAAGACAGTAGTTCGAAAAGGACTGAAATATTTCTGCTTAGTCACAACAAAACACAGCACCTACAGGCACATTTAAAGTAAAATTATGTCCCTACAAATGGAATCCGGAGACATGGTGAAGGCTTAAACAGATACAGAAAGCAGTAATACAGCATGTGATTTGGGATCAGGCCATTGTTTGAACCCCAGCACAGTGACTTACTAGTTACATGATCTTAAGCTAGTTAAACTCTCAGAACCGGTGTGGGCATAATGATACTTATCTAACATGTGGTGTGATGATCAGAGACACGATTTACAAAGCACCTAACCCAGTGCCTGGCTCTGGTACCAACAAAAGTATTCAATAAAGGATAGGACTGTAGTAATAATAGTTGCTGTTGCTATTATAAAATAGAATATGTCTATTAGAATAGATTTAGAATAGTCTAAATCTATGTCAGGTTTTCAATTTTAAAATCCCAGAGAACTAATTATGGAACTTATTTTTTAGATAAATCTTAGAAATATTTTATGATTAAGAAAAGGTGGCAGGGCCAGGTGCAGTGGCTCACGCCTGTAATCCTAGCACTCTGGGAGGCCGAGGCAGGTGGATCACTCAAGGTCAGGAGTTCCAGACCAGGCTGAGCAAGAGCGAGACCCCGTCTCTACTAAAAATAGAAAGAAATGATCTGGACAACTAAAAATATATATATAGAAAAAATTAGCCGGGCATGGTGGCGCATGCCTGTAGTTCCAGGTACTCGGGAGGCTGAGGCAGGAGGATCGCTTGAGGCCAAGAGTGTGAGGTTGCTGTGAGCTAGGCTGACACCACAGCACTCTAGCCCGGGTAACACAGTGAGACTCTGTCTCAGAAAAAAATAAAGAAAGAAAAGAAAAGATGGCCAGAGACAGTGGCTCATGCCTATAATCCTACCACTCTAGGAGGCTGAAGCGGGAGGATTGCTTGAGCTGAGGGGTTCAAAACCAGCCTGAGCAAAAAAAGTGAGACCCCGAGAGCCCATCTCTATGAAAAATAGAAAAATTAGCTGGGCGTCATAGTGTTCGCCTATGAGTGTCAACTGCTTGGGAGGCTGAGGCAGGAGGATAGCTCAAGCCCAGGAGCATGAGGTTGCAGTGAGCTATGATGACGCCACTGCACTCTTCCGGGGCCTAAGGACAGAGCGAGACTGTCTCAAAAAAAAAAAGAAAAAAAAAGGCCATTTTACAACTACTGTAACCTATCACTGTTTTAATTAGCCTAGTAGCAAGTCTCAGATTCATATTAAAATATATTTGTAACATCAAATGTCTGATTTAATAATGGAAGAAAATACAATTAAACCGCTTATCTTGTCAAAGAGGAGTTGGGGGATATGCCTGTACAACAATATCGTACAACTTTTTACTTTGGAACCGCTCCACTCCTTAAATTGTAAATAATAGCCTGAGAAACCTCTTGTCAAAACCAATCCACTGTAAGGTGCAAAGCCGAGTAGGTATGACATTGCCCCTCATCCCTGAGCATCCCGCCTCCTTACCTACTTCAACAACAGTGATCTTTCCTCTTTTATGTTTTTTTTTTGGGAGGGAGGAGTTTTTTTTTTAATTTCAGGATATTATAAGAGTACAAACATTTTGGTTACAAGTAATGCCTTTGCCTCGCCCAAGCCAGGGCTACAGGCGTGCCCTGCGCCCAAACAGTGCGCACCGCATCCATCAGTTGTGAGTTTACTCCCGGCAACCTTCCCACCTGACCGACACCAATGAATATTACCACCACGTGAGCACCTTAGTGTTACCAGTTAGTATGTTGTTTACTGGTTTCTAAACAATCAGCCAAAGCTGCTCCTGAATAGTGAGAACCCAAGAAAAGTGGTATTTATCAGAAGCTAATCACGCTGGCTTCTATCAGGCCAGAAATCTTTGGTACACCCTTCTAAAGTGGCTGCTTGAAAATTCAGCTCGGCTGGTCATGTTAACTTCCAATACAAACCAGGAAGCACTCCAGTACAAGCCTGACGGAAAGGAAAGCCAAGAACCTACTTCGTTTAATTCTAAGGTGGGGTTAAATTATGCATTAAGGCAAATAAAATTTCCATCCCCCTTTTAAGAGTTCAATTGATACTAGTTAAAATGATCTAATTGGCACCATTAAGACATAAGGAAATTATATCTTCTACTTTTTAATTGAAGACATTCCACAGATTTCAGAAAAGGGTTTTCTTAACATTTTATGTCTAAACTTTTTGCAGCAACTACCTATTTCTATGGTAAATCGACCTGATGGTGCCTAAAATTTCGCGAATTTAAATGTAACAAATGCAGATATTTGACAAAACCTGTATAGTTTAGATATCGAGCGCACGAATACAAGGGACTGCGATCCGCCTGGGATTTAATTCCACGGGCATTCGGACTTTTAATCTACTATTTATTATTCGCGCTCGGAGTACGTAAGAAGTCACTGTATCCTCGCATACTTTTTATCTTAAAAAATTAGCAAATGAAGCTCTTAAGCTTAGTCTCATTTTAACATCTTCCAACAAGAAAGCAACTCAGGGATCGTACTGGTGCAAGCTGCTCCTCAGCCCGAGTTTCTGGTTCCCGAGCCAGACACACAAGACGCCGCGTCCACGCAGCGCCCCCGGCCTCGGCAAGCCCCCCGCCCCGTCTCCGCCGGCCATCCCGCCTCCTCCCGCTCCGAACAAAGGATGTCGCCCCTACACGCACACACACTCCCTCCCCGTCACCTCCCTCCGGGGGCTCCTCAAACGCCTCAGCCCCTGCGCCACGGCAGAACTCACCTCCCATGGGCCAGCGGGTCCGGGGTTCGCGGCGAAGCAGAAACAGCTGCCGCCTACGGCAACTGGCGGGCGGTCACGGCCCCTACCCCCCGCGGGTCCGCGAGCCAGGCTAGGGCACCACTGGGGGCCGGCGCGAGCCCTCCGCCCCCGCCCGGTCACGTGGTCCGGAGCCCTGGGCTCCCCTCGCCTCCCCGCGGCGTCCCTCCGCCACCTAGGGGTCCCGCAGCGCGGCCAGCCCTCAACGCCTCCCTTTTCTGCGCCTGCGCCCCCAGCTGCAGCCGCTCTCATTCAAACAGGCCACGCCCCGCGTCTTTCGGACCGGCCAATGACCGGCGGCGGGGCGGGGCGCGGCGTTCGCCCCCTCGCTCCCTTCCCCTGCCCGCCCAGGACCTGCGTGTCAGGTTGAGGGGGGTTTTGAAGGCTCGGTAGTCTTCTGGCTCCGAGCCTAGTCCTCAAACATCAAACTGAAGTTTCTTTCCTGTTCCCTTATTTCTTCTTCGTACACTGAAGAGTGGAACAATAAAGATCGTCCAGAGTTCAGATAGGGTCCGGGCTGACTCCTTTAAAAGATGGGATCCCCAAACCAGTGCGTCCTTCCTACGAGACTCGAGACTCGGAGCCGCCCCAGAGAATGAGTATTCCAAGCGGCGGCTGCAGGGTGTTTAAGAAAAAGAGGCCTCTGAAAGGAACGGGACCGTGTGAAAGTCTGAACAAGGCAGCCTCAGTTCTTGAAGCTGTGTCACAATTATGGCGTTTCCAGCTGTTGGAAAAGCAAACTTTTGTGGACTGCAGAATTGCTGTTTCCCAGGAAAACTGGGTGGCAGTTTTACTTACTTTCAGCAGCTACATTCCAAATACGCTGGGAAGAGTGAGTTTTATTCCGTACACCTCCCCTCCATACCAAGTTAACCAGAAAATAGGTCTCAGTTTGTTCTTCACAAAATACCAAGACTGGAGCCTCTCTGGGGTAAAGAATTTGATGAATTTAGTTAGATTATTTCTCAAATAGATATTTCTCCACTTAAATGAAATTTAAATGTTTCTACGGGGTTAAGGATATGTTAAAGAAAATCCTGCTTTCAGTATCTCTCTGAATGGCAGCCGTAACCTAATGAGCAACATTTCTCATTAGGTGCGAGTTATGGCAAATTGGTTAAAGGAACAGCTTTGGCATCAAACCAGACCTGGGTTTGAGTTCCAACTCTGTCACTTACCGGACCTTGGTCGAGTTACTTATTCTCTTTAGCCTTTTATTTAGCCTTTATTCTCTTTAGCCTGTGTTTTATTATCCGTAAAACACAGATAATACATACTCTTCTAAAAAGGCTTGTTATGATGCTTCAGTGAGGTCGGGTTGTTAAGTGGGTGACATTCGGCCTGACACGTAGGTACTGCACAATACATGCACCTAGTATCATTATTATCAAGCAGCTTTAATATCGGGTTCTTATAAACAACCACGAAATTAGCTGGCTGTGTTATTACAGAGGTAGGTATTATAATTATTCCTTCTTACCTATAAAAATTCTTTTTAAGTATTGATACTTTTAAGTACTGATACTACGAAAGCCACAAAGGAAGTACAATATATTGAATTCGACATGTCCAAAATGAATCATTATTTCTTCCCTGCAAATCTTTTACACATGTGTCTTTCTGTTTCTGATGTTAGCTCCATCTTCCTACTCACTCAAGTTAAATTATCTTTTAAATTATCTTTTAAAAGGCATGAATCAGGTTATGTCACTCTCCTACTTAGAAACCTTTAGTGACTTCCCATTTGATTTAAAATAAAATCCAAACTCCCTACCATGGCCCACAAAATCTTAAGCCATCTTGCCACTGCCCACCTCTATACTCCTCTATTTCCTTCTCCTCCTGCCTCACTTTCCTGAAAATACACAGCACATTCCTCAGGCCTGAGCACAGACCAAATCTCATCTCAGGACCTCCTCCCTGGCAGTTCCTTCTACCTAGATTTTTCTCCAAGCTCTTTAAATGGCTGGCTTCTTTTTATCCCTCAGCTTTCAGCTTATTCATTACAGCATTCGGCAAGTATTTGTTGAGCTTCTGCTGTGTGTCAGGAACTGTTGTGGATACTGGGAGTACTGTAGTGATCACAGCAGAACACAGCCCCTTCTGTCATGGAGCTCAATGAAAATAGATGGCAAGAAAAAATATCAGGTGGTGATAGGTACCACACAGAGAGTTAGAAGAAGGGTGATGTGAGAGCGAATGAGCGAATGACTATTTTAGATTGAGGGTCAAGGTAAGGAAGGCCTCTCTGAGAAGATGGCATTCAAAGAGAGACTTCAGTTACGGAGAAGGAACCCGCCTTCAAGCAAACTTCAGGGAAGAGCACATTAGGCAAAGGGAATAGCTAATGCAAAGTCCTCCTTTGTGGGTTTGAGAAACTGGAGGAAGGCCACTGTGGCTGAAGTGAGAGAGAGGAAAACACACAAGAGGCCACCGAGGCCTTTGAAAGCCAGGGTAGTGAGTGTGGACTTTATTTCTGAAATGTTATAGGAAGCCAGTGGAAAGTTTTAAGCACGGGAGTAATTTTATCTGCTTTGTATTTTTTAATTTTTTTTTTTTTGAGACAGAGTCTCACTGTGTTGCCCAGGCTAGAGTGCCGTGGCGTCATCCTAGCTCACAGCAACCTCAAACTCCTGAGGCTCAAGCAATCCTACTGCCTCAGCCTCCCGAGTAGCTGGGACTACAGGCATGCGCCACCATGCCCGGCTAATTTTTTCTATATATTTTTAGCTGTCCAATTAATTTCTTTCTATTTTTGGTAGAGACTGGGGTCTCGCTCTTGCTCAGGCTGGTCTCGAACTCCTGAGCTCAAACGATCCGCCCGCCTCGGCCTCCCAGAGTGCTAGGATTACAGACGTGAGCCACCGCGCCCGGCCTGCTTTGTATTTTTAAAAGAGCACTCTGGAACAAATCCAGAATTTGAGACATTCTGCAGCTAGCCCAGACTCTTCATAAAAGTCAATATCATGAAAAACAAACTAAAAAAGGCACCTGAATCTTGATGGAGTCCTAAATCAGGCAGAGAGGGAGAGACCTGTTTAACATATACTGTCATTCAATAAATGCCTATTATGTGCCAAGCACTCTGCTGGGTGCTGGGAACACGGCAGTGAGGTTTGCGCTGCACCATTCCCACACTACTCGATGAAAGCTCCTGGTGCCAACACTGCTGACAGGCTTCCTTGACCATTCTTCAGTGCCTTGGAGTAGGGTGAGAGCAGTGAGAATGTGCACAGCCGCACAACACATGGGGATGTTAGGCTGGGCCAAGCTTAGCTTTTTAAAGATGAAGTCAGAGGGGCTGGACTTCCTTGAGTTATAAATAACCACACTGAATCAAGGCAAATTTGAATAACCAAGTAGATAACACATGTTCCCTCCCCAACGAAGTCTATCAGAGAGTATCAGTGCTCCCTTGGCTGAAGTCAGAGCCTTGGGTGTGGAGGTTTCTCAGCAAGAATGTGGACTTGGTAGTTCACCTTTAAGATAAAAGAAGGAAAAAATGCGGATGGGGTAGAAGCTTTCCAAAGGAATACCCAAGAAAAGACGAATGGGAAGGAGACTTCAAAATGCAGGGGAAACAGCCTATTAGGGTTCATCTTTCCTGTGAAATCTAGAGTGAATCAATAAATAATAATAGTTAAACGTTACTGCTGCTAAATATGTGCCAGGCACTATTCTAAGAACTTTTTGTGTTTGAGGGTTCTACCTGGATGCTGACTGATGCAAGGACAGGGCCTAGTATTATAGTGCTAAATAACTTTTGCTATTACTATTACTTTAACTATTATTTCATCTCCACCATAAGCCGATGAAGTAGGTACTAATATCATCCCCATTTTACAGTTATCTTAGGTTGGTTTCCATAGAATCAGATCCCGAGATGGGGATTGAGATCCATATGATTTACTGAGGGAGGGAGTGAAACAGGACAAGGAACTGGAACGATCCAAGCAAAACCCAAACAGGAATGAATCTCAAGAAATCCTCCCTTGGTCCAATGCACAGAGGGGAGGGAGGGCTCTAGAGTCTAGAGCATAAGCCACGTTGCAGAGACAGCTTCCATTTTACACAAGGGTGCTGGCTGTTTGTACTCTTCTTTCAGGATGGAGTGGGGTATGACTTCCCCAGGTGTGGCTGCTGTCCCTGGCACAGACTGTCTAGGGAAAGGGGCCCCTGTGAGCTCTAGCAGCCAACCCCAAGAGAAACCACTGTGAATGTGTATATTCCCTCTGTGTGTGCCTCTCTGTTACTTCCTTCTGGTGTTCTTCTATAAAAACACTTAGATATGAAGAGAGATTAAGTGCTTGGGAACAGGGGGATAATAGTTGAGCGGGGTGGAGAGAATGTCTTGCACTAGAGAGACCAACCAGCCTGAGACTGAGAGGGTCCCAGGAGACGGGACTTTAAAGTTTATTTTTTATGGAGACAGAGGTCTCACCATGTTGCCCAGGCTGGTCTCTAACTCTTGCCCTCAAGCAATCCTCACACCTCGGCCTCCCAAAGTGCTGGGATTGCAGGCATGCACTCAGCCCTCCGACTTTCAATTTTAAAACCAGTACTGGAGTTGGTAAAGGCAGTTGAGTGTGGAAACCCTTCAGGGCTTGTGGCGCAAAGAAAGTAGATTTAAGAGAAAGAGAAGCACATAAGTATTAATAGTTTAGGGATTTGACCAGGAGACACCCCCCTGTTCTTTTACGGGGTTACCTTTTAGGGTTCTGTAAAATTGAGGTGGACGATATCCCTTCCCAACAGCACGTCTGGAGGCTGCCTGTTGGCAAAGCAGTCAAGTGCTCTTGATTCACAGCGTGTCAGGTGCGGAAGTCACAATTGTCCAGTGAAACTTCTTTACTGTCCTTTGTTCGAAAACTCACTTAGTGGGTGGGTTGTTTAGAAAAGAAGTGAGGCTCTTATGCCTGCCCCAGCAGTCTTCCCTGTGTCTAACTTCCAAGAGTCTGTTTGCCTTTAGGGTAGTGCACTTGCTCAGATGTTCTCCTCTGAAGGTAATGCCACTGTTTTATGAGGCTATTATCAGCCCTTCATAATGGCATCACAGATGTGCCCAGAGGTTCCAGGCAAACCATATGAATCTAAACTGTCATCATTTAGAACTCTTTCTGCTCCACTGGCTAGACTCCAGCTCAGATTGTTGTCACTGACCTTTCCCGAACTATGGTTTTATGACATCAGTAGGACGTTGGTAGAGCCCTGGTCTCAGAGACATAAAGAACTAATTTGCTTTTTAGATGTGTCTCATGCCCCAGTTAAGTCAAATTCCTCCCAAGAAACCAGCTATAGTCATCCTACAGACACTTGGTAGCATGCTAGAGGGACTGTGCAGAAAAGGGTAGATCTTTCGGGAATATTTGGGCAACACTCCCACGTGAGTGTCCATGAGTTCTATCCATTGCCTCTGCTCCAACCGATGGCACCTGTCCCCCACCCCCCCACCCCAGGCCTCCCTTGCTGTGTTCTCAGAGCCTCTTAAACCCGCTTAGAAGGCTTACAGATGTACTCTTCTCTATCGAGCTAGGTATAAAGGCTTTTTCAGTCTAGTCTCCTCCGTTAAATTTCTACCTTTACTTGCCCTTCCACTCAGGGAAGAGGAGGAAGAAGAGAAGAAAGATTTGACATTTATTGAGCACCTGTGTGTCAGAAGCTGAGCAAGGCGCTTCACACACTTATCTCATTTAATGCCCACAAACACCCTTTATCCCCATTTTGTGAATGAGGAAACTGAAGTTCAGATTACTTATTAATAGAGAACTCATCCAAGGTCCTCGATTAATAAGGAGCAAAGAGTCAGACTTTTTTATTAATAAATAACTTATGCTTTCCCACTGTCCTCAAGCAACCAGATGGGTCTTCCTCCCTCCCTTCCCTCCTCCCTGCCCTCCTTCCCCTTCCCACTCTTTCCCCTCCCTCCTCTGCCGGTATTTTATGATCCTGACGAATGCTATTAGAGAGTACAGAGAGTGCTCTGAAGGCTCGCATCAGGGGATCCTGACTTAGTGTAGGAGATGAGGGAAGGTTCTGGAGGGAGTGACATGCTCAGGGATGAGTAAGAAACAACCAAGTAGAAAGGCAGGAGGAAGTGGGACCACGTACATGTTCCATGAGATTATAATACCATATTTTTACTGTACCATTTCTATGTTTAAATATGTTTAGGAACACAAGTGGGGGCAGACACCTCCGGCCCCATGAACAGCTAAAGGGAAGACCCCGAACGGGGCAGGACACTGTGCATTTGAGAAACAAAAGAAATTCAGGGAACAAGGGGTGGCAGGGGCCAGGGAGTGAGCGCTTCAGGGAGAAGTTCTGATCCTCATCTCTGACTTCTCCTCACACTCCCTGAAGTAATAAGGAGGGGATTATTTGCCATCTTTTCAGAGAAAACCTGTTTTGTCTTTAGAGTGGTGTTTCTTAATGAGGGCCCTATTGGCACTTTGAACGAGACGGGTCTCTGCACAGGACTGTTCTGTACCTGGCTTCCACCCAGTTCCTAGTACTAAATGCCAGCTGCAACTCCCCTCCACTTCTGAGAGCCCCTGGGCTGTCCTGCCCTCCTACTGAGAACCAGCTGCCATGAACTTCAGGACCACGCATTATCCCTTCATCTTGCCACGTCCAGACTCCCCTTGGGTGGATCTCCTTCCCTGATGGCTCCAATGTTTATCACCATGGCACACTGGGAGCATTTCCAATTCCATGGAATATCTGTTGAGTCCCTGCCATATACCCGGAGTACAGACAGGCTAGTGCCAAAGACAGATATGAAACAATTAATTGCGAGAGTGGGGAAAGTGAACTGCAGAAGCTTGCACAGGGGATGGAGGCGGCAGAGGAGGCGGTGATGACCTCTCCTGGCTGAGGAGGTGGGGGGCGAAGGGCATTCCGGGCAGAGAGGATGGCAGCATATCCAGAGAGTGGGAACATAAAACAGCAGGTGAGCTTGCAGAGCTATAAACAGCCTGGGATTGCGGAAGCATGAATCTCAAGGCGGGGCGTGGTAGGAAGACAGGTTGGAGAGGTAGGCAGGTGGCGACAGCTCACAAAGGGCTCCACGTGCCATGTAAAGGAACTTAGTATACAGAATAAACTCCCAAATGTGTTGCTCTGAAAATCTTCAATTATCCTGAAATGATAACATCTGAATGAGGTATTTAGAAATTTTCTGAAGAGCTTTATAGATAAGGTTACTGCAATGTGTTACAAGTTTCTCCCTGGCTCTATAATTTCATTTTTGAAGTCATTGTGTGCCTTGGAGGATTTTAAAGTTTCTTTTCATGTATTATTGTGTAACAGATTTCTTGAGCTATAACTGACATACAATAAACAGCACATATTTAAAAGACACGATTTGTTAAGTTCTGACAAACACTCACCACAATCAGCATATTCATCACCTCTGAAAATTTTCTCAGGCCCCTTCCCAATCTCCTCCCCAATCCCAGGAACTGCTAGCCTGCTTCCTGTCATCATATAGTGGTTTGTATTTTCTTGAATTTTATATGAATGGAATCATACAGTATGTACCCTTTTTTTAAATCTGAGTTCTTTCAAATAGCATAATTACAGTCATGTGCTGCATAACAACATTTTGGTCCATAACATGGACCACATATATGTTCCATGAGATTATATACCATATTTTTATCATACCTTTTCTGCGTTTAGGAACACAAATACTTGCCATTGTGTTACGGTTGCCTGCATTGTCCAATATATTTAATAGTAACACACTGTCCAGGTTTGCAGCCTGGGAGCAATAGGCTACACCACATAGCCCAGGTGCATAGTAGGCTATCCCATTTAGGTTTGTGTAAGTACACGCCACAATGTTTGCACAAGGACAAAATTGCCTAACAGTGCGTTTCTCAGAACGTATCTGCTAAGGAACGCATGACTGTGTTTTGAGATTCATCCATGTAGTTGCATGTGTCAAGTTATCATTTTTAATTTTTTAAACTTTCGACTTTTGAGGTGTGCCCTCCTACGGTGTTTACTGTATCTCAACAAATCACAACTGTTCCATGGGATGACAAAGCTCCACACTGGGAGGGGCTGAAGGGGTAGTAGGTATCCCCTGGAAATACAAGAGATGCTGCTTGGGGATGAAATGTTGAGGCACAGAGCCTAGATTTCTGAGAATCCCCCAAAATATTAAAGAACATAGGAGTAAGCAAAATAATGGCCTCCAAAAATGTCCGAGTACTAACTCCTGGGATCTGTGAATGTGTTATCCTACCTGTTGAAAGGGATTTTACAGATGTGATTAAATTAAGGATCTTGAGAAGATTGTCCTAGATTGTCTGGGTGGGCCCAATACACAATGCAATCACGAGGGTCCTTATGAGTGAAAGGAGGCAGGAGTGTCCGAATCAGAGGAGATTCGAAGATGTGTTACGTCGCCTTTGACGGCGGACGAAGGGGCCGTGGGCTAAGGAATGCAGACAGTCTCTAAAATCTGGAAAAAGCCGGACTCTCCCCTCCAGCCTCCAGAAGGAAAGCAGCCCTGCCTACACCTTGATTTTAGTCCAGTGAAACCATTTTCAGACTTCAACATCCAGAACTAAAAGATAATAAATTGTGTTGTTTCACACCACAAAGTTTGTGATAATTTCGTTAAATAAAATTTATGGGAGGTCATTTTGGACGGAGCTCCTGTTTTACACCCCGATAGACCAGACGAAACCAGAATGAAGTCACTTGTGCTAGGTGCCGAGTAATCAAACCAAACCTAGAAACTGGCCAGTTTTCCAAAAAGCAGGAGATTCACAGGAAGCAATGCGGTGGGGCCAGTCAACCTGAGCCGGCGTGGTAAGGAAGTCCTCTCTGCTTTAACCCTACAAGGAAAGTAACTTTGAAACAACCAGTCTGCTTTTTGTCCCTTGTTTCTGCTTGGCCTTTTCTGCCTGTAAAGTTCACCCACTCTGCTCAGCTCACTGGGGGGCCTTTCTATTTTGTAGATGGGATGCTGCCCAATTCATGAATCACTAATAAAAGCCAATCAGATCTGTAAACACAATTTGTTGAAATGTTGTTCTTTAACAATTTGTTACAGCAGCAATAGGAAACCAACACAATAATCAAATCTACACTTGATCTTAGCCAAAAGGCCAAGAAGTGATAAAATAACCCATCCTGTAAAAAAAAAAAAAAAAAAAAGTTTACAATGCCGATGAGTCTGACTACTTCTATCTCTTCTTCCTCTTTGTGACATGTGGTCTAACAGGAGTAAAAGCAAGTTGGCTTTGGAATCAGACTGACCTATCCCAGTTCTGCTCCTCTGAGCTCTTTTCTCATCTTAAAGAAGAAATTATATTTACCTTGGGGGCTGTGGAGAGGATTGAAGAGATGATATACACAAAGCCCCTAGCACAAAGTGGCCCTCAGTAAACGTTAGTTTTCTCTGCTTCCCATCTAACACCTGATTCCAAGGGACGAAATCCTTATTGCCAGTGACCTGCTGTGTAATTGAGGCTAAATTGCTTCCTCTCCTTGTGTCTGTTCCGGGAGGTTAAAGGGAGATACTTAAGTCCCGGAGAGTATTTAATTAGAGATTGTAATGTGATTAGATACTCCTGGTTGAAAAGTGTTATTTAGATGCAAAGTGCTGTTATCTTTTGAGCAGGTAATTGTTTCCTGTCCTAAATTGTTTAGCATTGTACTGAGTTTCCGTCTCTGAGATAATGACATTTCTTGAAGGGGTAAAGAAATATCTCAGCTAGGCTTTGTGAGTCTTAGTTAATCTATGTTTATTAAGCCTACATAAGCCTACCATAAAAGGCTAAATGTTGATTATTTACCTTTAATACGGTTGTCAATTCTGATATTTTAATATAGCAACTAATATTGTCCAAAGAAGTTGGCATTTCAGCATTGGATTAGGTAATATTTATTTTATAATCATGTTGGGGGCTCTAATTTATTACTATTCAAAGAGATTTTTTTTTTTTTTTGAGGCAGGGTCTCACTCTGTTGCCCAGGCCAGAGTGCAGTGTCATCATCATAGGTCACTGCAGCCTCAAACTTCTGGGCTCAAGTGATCCTCCTCCCTCAGCCTCCTGAATGACTGGGGCTACAGGTGTGTCCCACTATGCCTGGCTAATTCTTTTTTTTTTGATAGACACGAGGTCTTGTTATATTGCTCAGGCTGGTCTCAAACCCCTGGCCTCAAGTGATTCTCCTGCCTCAGTTTCCCAAAGTGCTAGGATTACAAGCATGAGCCTCCATGCTTGGCTGAGTGGTGGTTTTTACCAGAAAGGGGTTAGGGAAGTATTGATAGCTGTTATTTTTCTACCATGGCATAATTTATAACAGATTTACATTTCATATCCTTATCTCATATAAAACCATACAAACTGACTAAAAAAGCTAAAATTTTGAAGTACTGAGAGATTTTATGTAATAATGATAATTTTTTTTTTTTTTGAGACAGAGTCTCACTCTGTTGCCTGGGCTAGAGTGCCGTGGCGTCATCCTAGCTCATAGCAACCTCAAACTCTGGGCTCAAGCGACCTCCTGCCTCAGCCTCCCAAGTAGCTGGGACTATAGGCACGCACCACTGTGCCTGGCTAATTTTTTCTACATATTTTTAGTTGTCCGATTAATTTCTTTCTATTTTTAGTAGAGATGGGGTCTCGCTCTTGCTCAGGCTGGTTTCGAACTCCTGAGCTCAAACAATCCGTCCGCCTCGGCCTGCCAGAGTGCTAGGATTACAGGCGTGAGCCACCGCGCCCGGCCTTATCTATCTTCTTTTGATAAAAAAAAATTTTTCATGCCTTTTGCCCACTTTTTAATGGGGTTGTCTTTTTTTTTTTTTTTTGCTGATTTATTTGAGTTCATTGTAGATTCTGTGTATTAGTCCTTTGACAGATGTATAGTTTGTGACTATTTTCCCCCATTCTGTATGTGGTCTATTTACTCTATTGATTACTTCTTTGGCTGTGCAGAAACCTTTTAATTTAGTGAAATCCCATTTACTTATTTTTGTTGTTGTAGTATTTGCCTTTGGGGTCTTAGTCATAAAAATTTTTCCTAGGACAATGTTTAAAAGAGCGTTTCCTATGTTTTCTTGTAGAACTGTTATGGTTTCTGCTCTTACATTTAAGTCTTTAATACATCTTGAGTTAATATTTGCATATGGTAAGAAATAGGGATAAGTTTCATTCTACTGCATGTGGCTATCCAATTTCCCCAGCACCATTTATTGAATAGGGTGTCCTTTTTCTAGTCTATGTTTTTGTCTGCTTTGTAAAAAATCTGTTGGTCATAGTTATATGGTTTTATTTCTTGGTTTTCTATTTAGTTCCATTGGTCTATGTATCTACCTTTATACCAGTACCATGCAGTTCCAGTTAATATAGCCATGTAATATAATTTGAAGTCAGATAATGTTAGGCCTCCAGATTTGTTATTTTTGCTTAGGATTGTTTTGGCTATTCTGGATCTTTTTTAGTGTCATATGAAGTTTAGAATTGTTTTTCTAGATATGTGAAAAATCTATTTTGATGAGAATTGTGCATTCAATCTACAAATCATTTTGGGCAGCATGGACATTTTAATGATTTCGATTCCTCCAATGCATGAACATGGGATGTTTTTCCACCGGTTTGTGTCATC
>CAUYSK010050540.1:0-18210 GCA_963575035.1 Avahi laniger | reverse complement strand
GTCTCACTATGTCCCCCAGCCTGGTCTTGAACCCCTGGCTTCAGGCAATCCTTCCACCTTAGCCTCCCAAAGTGCTAGGATAATAGGTGTGAGCTCCTGCACTGGGCTGACACTTGATAAACTTTTGTTGAATAAAACAGGACCCCCTGTTTTTGTTTGTTTTTGTCAATATTGGCAAAGTCTGGGCACCTTCCCTTCAAAACCCTTTTCGAGGTCACGTTCTTCCACGTGCTTTCCAGGACTAACCTCTCCAGCCCACTGTACTCACAGTCCCTGCTAGAAACTTGCAAAAAACATTCTGCTTCTCTGCAATATTTCTACATTTGTTGTTGTTTTTCTTTTATTTTTGCTCATATGGACTCATTCATTCTTGAACTTTGAATTCTTTACACCACCTAGCTAAATGTTTGGACCCCAGTGACAGCCGATTTAGGCATTTGCTGTGCTGGATTGTACTCTATCCCCTGCAAGGCTGTGAGATGAACACTGTTTTTTAAGCATTGCTGTTTTATCAATTTGGAGCAATTCTTTTTCAAACATAAACATTGTGTCTTATGTTGTGGAGCAAATTATTATTTTAACTTTAATCTGTATACACTGCCTTAAGAAATGACAGAACAGTGATTTTTTTGAACCCTTCAAATCACATCATCAGGACCAGAAAACTGAAGTGTGACTTACAGCCACTAAAAACCTCTGCCTTAGGCTACTGTAATATCTGTGAGGCAAATTGCCCTTCCCTTTCCCAACCTGTGGACTGATGAGGAAGTGACTATGTGCTTTACTCCCTCACATAGAAATGAATCAAACATTCTAATAGACATATTCCTTTTTTTGCTCTGCCTTTTCAGTCTTGGAATAAAAAAAGAAAAATGTTTCTCATTTACAGTAACCTTTATTTCTGAGCTTAAGAAAGCAGGGTTTTAAATCTTTATGTAAATATAGCAAAAGCACACATACTATTGAACAAGAAGCCCAAAGGGTATTACTATGATACTCTACGTTATACAGCATTTGTACGGTTCTCTCCTTCCAAATCTAGGCTTCTAAGGTGTTAAAAAAAAAAAAAAAAGAAAGAAAGCCAGGAAGTTTTGCTTTCTGGAAGTAATTTGGCAATTTAAGGGCCAAGCTTAAGGTCACTAGTAAATAAATACAAATTCCTTTAAAGAAATTTTTAACAGAATTATATGTTATGTTTTGTCTTTCTGATGATAGTTATCCTATTATAAAAAAGGTGTGGTTTTGATTTGCATTTTCTCAATGATTAGTGATTTCTCAATGATTAGATTTTTTTCTCAAAAAATAGTGATTATTTTCTCAATGATTGAGCACCTTTTCATATACCTGTTAGCCATTTGTATGTCTTCTTTGGAAAAGTGTCTGTTCATATCCTTTGTCCATTTGGAATTGAGTTATTTTACTTTGCTATTGAGTTGAGTCATATATTTTGGATGTTAACCCCTTATCAGATATATGGTTTGCAAATATTTTCTCTCATTCTGTAGGTTGCCTTTTGATTTTGTTGATTGTTTCCTTTGCTGTGCAGAAATTTTTAAGTTGATGAGTCATATTACTTCATCGTTGCTTTCATTGTCTGTGCTTTTGGTGTCATATCCAAAAATCATTTCCAAGACCAATATTATAGAGCTTTTCGTCTATATTTTCTTTTAGTAGTTTTAGATGGATATGTTAATTAGAGTGTGGTAATTTCACAATATATATCAAAACATTATGCTGTGCCCCTTAAATATATATATAATTTTGTCAATTATATCTCAGTAATACTGGGGAAAAATGAATTGTGTGTGTGTGTATGTAACTTTAGTTTTAAATTATCTTGAAGAAGATAATATTAATGGCTATTTAAAAACTATTCATGGGCCAGGCACGGTGGCTCATGCCTGTAATCCTAGCACTCTGGGAGGCCGAGGCCGGTGGATCGTTTCAGCTCAGGAGTTCGAGACCAGCCTGAGCAAGAGCAAGACCCCGTCTCTACTAAAAAATAGAAAGAAATTAGCTGGACAAATAAAAATATATAGAAAAAATTAGCCGAGTATGGTGGTGCATGCCTGTAGTCTCAGCTACTCAGGAGGCTGAGGCAGGAGGATCTCTTGAGCCCAGGAGTCTGAGGTTGCTGTGAGCTAGGATGACCCCATGGCACTCTAGCCCGGGCAACAGAGGGAGACTCTTTATAAAAAAAAAAAAAAAAAAATTTATGGCACTAGAGACATCTTCCCAAAGGTAAGAGAAAATGATTTTGAATTTTATCACGAATCTGCTCCGTTCCCAAAAGTCCTCCCTCCATCCCATTTTTACTATAATGATGTAGAATCATTTTCCTCTCTCATTTCTCATGTGACCATCACTTTCCTTCACTCCCTGCTCTGTTTCTCAATCCGTTTTAAAGTCTTCGACCTCCTTGATTCTCTTGAAAATATCTGAAAAATAGTGCCCTTCTTGGACTCCACTTAATAGTTGATGCTGTTGTCGATCCTCTTTTTGTAATTCTCATGACGTTACTCTCTCCTATTCATTCAAACTCTCTTCCGAGCTTAGATTCTTTAATGAATGGATTCAAATTCCCAAATCTCCCCCTCATTTTTTCATCCTCCTCTTCCTCTGCCAGTGCTTCCTAAAACATTTATTTCCCTCGATTAAATCCAAATGACACTATTATGCTAGTCGTTCCCTTTATATCTACAATCATTAACTTTCAATTAATTTCCCAAATTAAAATTTAAACGATCTGTTAAATCTGTTCACAAAACATCTCACCATCACCTCCAACTCTGTAAGTCCAAAAAATACAAAATTGTCTTTTTTATTCTCCAAACTTCTTTTTTATGCTCTTGTGTTCCCTGACTCACGGATGATGTTGCCAGCCTCGGACTAACCCAAGTAAGAAATCTAAAATGCAGAAGAAAGTGTAGATTATGGAATATATGCTACTAATAAGTGGTTTAATATTGAGAAGTCAATTGTTCTAAGTGAGTTCAATTTTCTTATTTTTTTTCAATTTTCTTGTTTTACAGTTCTGTGTTTCTCACATTTTCAGCATTAATTAAAATACCAACTAATGAGCACTCAGTGTATACACAAACTGCTAAATTTAGGTAAAGTTAAAATAAATAAATACAAAAATTTTTAAAAATAATCCCTTTACAAGTGCAGGTGATGTTGAAATTGTTTCATATTGTTGAGAAGGATGACATTATTTACAATTTTTGTAATTTGTTGTCATGATAGATAGGTAGCTTGAATCAGGCTCCCCTTTCCTTATTTCTACTAATTTAGAAGATCCAATTTATGACACAGATCACTGGAATTTTTATTAGGTGCTTGTTGGCTCTTCCTAATAGTTTAGGGTTTCCCTTGGGAAGAAGTGAGAATGTTCATGTGTGAAAAGAAGAGTGAAATAGGTATATGGTGACCAAGAAGGTTGATTGTAACAGAAACTATGCTCACTAAACCGTTTCTTCTTCTTCCTTGATACATAGCTGTGCTATGTTCCCTAACCTCCCTTGAAGTTAGCTTTGGCCTGGAAGTTAGCTTGTTGCTGAATTCTAATCAACAGAATTGGACAAAAGAACATATTCTACTCTGGATCCAGTTGATTCATGAATCCTCCCACCGGTGATCTATCTATCTAGACTGAATATGGCCCCCAAGTAGACCCTGGGCATCATAAACCAATGATGGTGAAACCAGGGATGGAAAGAGCCTGGGTCCCTGAATTACTGCCTGGAGTAGAGCTGCCCATCCAGGCACCTTCTCACTGAACTCTGAATGGAACAAGAGATAAATTCTTATTGTGTTAAATCTCTGGATTTATCTTCCACAGCAGCAAACTTTACCTTAACTTATGCACATACATTAGACAACATTTTCTGTCTATATACAACTAGTTCCCCTATAATATTAAAAGCATACTTTATAATTGAGAGTATGCAAATGTTATTTGGAATAAAAATAACTTTCCATTAGATCAAAGACCTCAGCTAGACATGAGAAAGGGATCAGATGTTACCAAAATATATACAACAAAACAACTCCAAGAATAGTCACCCTGAACCAATTTCTAAGTGGCTAAGTCATTAAGGATCATGCCATATATACTACACTAAGAAACAATGACATCTTATCTCTCATTCCCCTAACTTAACTATAAAGAAGCAATTTAAAAGAGGCACGATCACTTTAAAGAATATTGTTTTATATGTGTATAGTATTTTGCACTTATTTGCTGCACTTATATTTATTTGATTTCCCAGATTCTTGGTCTTAAGTATTTGTTTTTCTTCTTTAATATTTATTTCAGATATTATCGAAATAACAGAAAACAAAAAAACACTCATATGCACACCCTCAAATGCATATTTTTCTTTATTTGTGGCATCTTCTGGTCCTTGTCCACGTGCATATTCAATATTTGCCACTGTCCCCTAACATCACGAAGTCTTACAATCTACATTTTCCATTAACATCATGTCCTGTGTATTTGGCCACGTGTCTTTTTCTTTCCCGTGTATTTATCTGATCTGCTGCTGTCCCCCTCCCTCACCTCCACGCTCAATCACTCACCAGTGTTTAGTTTCCTAATTGACACCTGGCAGTTAAATTCCTGCTAATGTAAATTCAGATCTAATAAGAGAGAACTTCTTTTTCTTTCCTTTAAATCTTATTTGGCAATACTTGTAGGACTTCTGCTTATTTCCAAAGAAAACTAAGACATGAACAGGATTCCGAGTCATTGCACATAGGTGGAACCACATAACGCTGTTTGCTATAGAGCAGAATAGGTTATAAGTTAGGTCTTTCTTCTGTACACCTTAAGTTAGGTTTCTGTATACCTTACGAGAGGACTTAATTCCAAGTGATTCAATAGGAATTTGTTATGAGGTTCTCGGGCATGGACTTTATAGGCAGAATTAGAGAGAGAGAAGTAGCAGGTACAAACCTCATATGAAAGATTAATTGGCCCAGGTACTCAGTTGGACAATACAGGATTGTGTGTAAACTTCAGTCTTTTTAATTATAACTTTTTAGTGAGCCATAATTTTTAAGAGCTCAGCCTATGGAGCTCAGGTTTGAATGTCAACTCTGCCATTTGCAATCCCCCTTACCCCTTATACCTTTGTCTCCTCATCAGTAAGATGAACCTAATGGTATAGCTTACCTTATAGAGGTGTTGGAAGGATTAAATGGGAAAATTGACATAAATAGCTTAAAATGATGTTTGGACATGGTAGATATTTAAAAATCCTCTAAACAAGAACATTATGAATATCGCATAGTGCATTTCTTTAAGTAAAAGGAAAGCCCTCGTATTGGCGTGTAATACTACAGCATGCCCACTGTCTTGACTGTATGAAAACAACATCGACTACTTAAAGCCAGGTTGAAAACTGGTGGCCTGCAGTTGGTCCCCAGAAGCATTTGGTTTGACCAGGAGACCAAACACATAACCGGTCCTGCTTCTCTGGTTTATAATGACTGATACACTCTTAAGAAGAAGATCTGGTTCCAGAAAAACAGAGGAGCCTTGGAGAAGGACAGATCTGATTAGAATGTCACCTTCACCACTTGCAATGTCACCTTAGGCATATTTATTAGCCTTTTTGTGCATAGTCTCCCTTATCTGCAAATCTAGACAATATCCCCGTCAGAGGACCATTGTGTCTGGCTAAGAAAACATATTTAATATTATTGTTGCCCCTCTTTTCTTTTTAACAGTTCTCAGTAAATTGTAGTCAAATCCATTGTGCTTGATTTTGCACCATAACACAACAGACATACACTCCAGTATATTTTAAACTTTTATTTGCTTACTTAATCAGCCAAAAATATGTTTTGAAGGCCCAATAAGAGATGGGTAAAACTAAATAATGACATTAGAAAGACAGACTAGCCCTGGAGACAGATTGTCTGCGTTGGAATTCCCGCTCTGCTATTGACTGGCTGGGTGACCTTGTGCATGTTACTTGACCTCTCTGTGTCTCAGTTTCCTCATCTGTAAAATGGTGATTATAGTTGTATCTACTTCTTAGGGTTGTTGTGAGGATTAAATGAGTTAATATACGCATGGTACTTTGGACAGTGCCTGGCAAAGTATGATGGGCTTTACAGGAGTGTTGCCTATTATCATCCTTCGTCCTCCTTCTCATCCTCCTGCATCATCTTCATCATCAGCACCGTCTTCCAATTCAGTGCCACATATAGCAGTACAAGTGTTAGTAATCTCATTTCAAAGATTGAGTGTTAAAAGAGGAAAAAGAAAAATTGCTTCTGTGAACATAAGTTCTATTTTTACTCTCAAAACTTCAAAAAAACAGCTTCTCATTCAGCCCAAAATGAATTTAACATGTTCTACTCTGACCTTGCTTGGATTTTCAGCATGCACATGCCTAGCAGTGCTTCTTTCACCTAGTGGGGTAGAGCAGTTGGGGAAGAATGGAGCTGGGGGGTGTGGGCGGGATAAAAGAGATGGAATAGCATCCATGCCAAATTTGTTGGCCAAATACTTTTTGAATAAAATTACATGCAATACTATGTGAAGTGTTAAAACACATTAGGGGTTATTGGAGGACACAGACAGAGTGAAAGCTATACTCATGCTGCACTTTCCTAAAAACATATGTTGATACATTTTGAAGTATATACTATGTAGTCAGAAAGATATCAGCTCAAGAAGTAAATTACTCATTCTTCTCAAATTTACATTTTACGTAGTGGTAAAAGTGATTCATTCACAGATTAATAAGTGCCTCCCACCTAAGACTGTCATCAGAATGAACAAATTGAACTGTCTACTGGTAGTTTCCATGAGAAATGACATAAATCCCTGTGTTTGCACACTGTGATTTCAGTACAAATGAAAGTTTGAAAGAGTCGCCTCAGGGGAAGAAAACAAGCAAATGAAGTCTTTGCTCCCATTCTGAGAACACTCTTCAGGAATCCCAGAGGAAAACGGAGCTTAAGATGAGGAATATTAGATGGCTTGGGTAAAGAGAAAGCTTACCAAGTAAAGAAAATGTATAGGTTTGCCAAACACTTTGTGGAAGAAAAATGCCTTATAGCATGCCAGTTTCTCTAACTTACCTCGAGGACTGATTCACAAACCCAAGGCTACCTCAGACAGCTCTCATGGGATGTTCTCTTTTGCAGCAGTTGAGTTGGGTCCAGAAGCTAAGCAAGGAGACTGAAGAAGTAGCTTCCAGTGTAAAATAAAGTGTTGATGTTTTAAATCTAACTCTTTAGCACAATCTATAACACCTGGAAACTATGATTATGAATGAGAACTGTTTTCTTTGAAATTTTGTAGAACAAATAGCCAGTTTCTACAAAAATTCCTTTTTCTCAAACAAAAGGATTAAGACACTTTAAAAAAAAAATCTAACATGCAGGACTAATTGTAGACCTAATTCCTGGAATAAATAATACATCTCTTACATATTTTACCTTTTTTAAATAGAGAAATGTGTTTAATTTAAAAATAATTATGTTTAATCTTTCATAAAAATTATTTCTCACTATAATTCCCAGTCATATTTATCAAATTTAAATGAATCATTTAAGACTATTAAAGATATGACAATTTAAATGTCTCTGATTATCACTTTACAACAAGGTGATAGCCAAGATAACATACCAAAATTAAAGAATATATTGAGATCTTTGATGGTGTGTCCCATTAAGTCAAATTGATCATTATCTCCTAAAGTAAGTTTTGGCACAAGAGATAGATAAATGTGAGATATCTACAATATATCTCGTAATAGATATTGTACATCAATTGGTTAATTCTTTACCAAAGGGAAGTTTGGCACTTTCTAGTGTGATTCTATAAATGTTCTTATAATGAATCATGTTATCACAGAAACTCTATGAATCAGATATTGTTCAACATGAAGATGAACTTTAAGGTGTTTCTGAATGTCATATAAAACCAGTTGGTCTTTTTAATGCCTTTCAACAGATCTTCACTACCCTTTTAAAAAATCAATATAAAAGAACATAGAGTTGATTGATATATTTCAGGCTTTTTTATTTTTTCAAAAAGTGGGGAACCTGTGGCCTTCTGATTTCAAGACTATTCTTTTTTAAGCACCAAAGGAGGCAAGAAAAGCTTCATCTTTGCTGCATCTCTTTAATAAAAGGATTTGTTCTTTTTAACATTTATCATAACTCATTTTAATATCATTAATACACTTCTCATTTTAAGCCTTTGTTAGCTTCTATCTACATAATGGTCCACATTTTACACAGTTTTTTTGTTTGTTTTTATTTATTTTTTTAAATTTCAGAATATTCCGGGGTGCAAACATTTTGGTTACATATTATGCCTTTGCCTCACCCAAGCCAGGGCTGCAAGCGTGCCCATCCCCCACACAGCACGCTCCGCACCCATTAGTTGTGAGTTTGCCCATCCCCACAACAGCCCTCCCACCCGCTCGGCACCCGACGAACATTACTTCCATGTGAGCACCTTAGTGTTGATCAGTAAGTATCAATTTGATGGCGAGTACATGTGGTGCTTGTTTTTCCATTCTTGCGATATCTCACTTTGAAGGATGGGCCCCAGCTCCACCCAGAATAGCATAAGAGGTGCCATTGTTTCTTAAAGCTGAATAGTACTCCATGGTATACATATACCACATTTTATTAATCCGCTCTCGTATTGATGGACACTTGGGTTGTTTCTACATCTTTGCAATTGTGAATTATGCTGCCATAAACATGTCTTTATTGTACAGATGTCTTTATTGTAAAATATCTGTTTTTCCTTTGGGTAGATGCCTAGTAGTGGGATTGCTAAATCAAATGGTATTTCTATTTTTAGTTCTTTGAGATATCTCTAAATTACTTTCCACAGGGGTTGTAATAATTTGCAGTCCCACCAGCAGTATAAGAGTGTTCCTACCTCTTCGCATCCACGCCAGCATTTGCTGTTTTGGGACTTTTGGATAAAAGCCATTCTCACTGGAGTTAGGTGATATCTCACTGTGGTTTTGATTTGCATGTCCCTGATGATTAGAGATGCTGAGCACTTTTTAATATGTTTGCTGGCCATTATTCTGTCTTCTTT
Source organism: Avahi laniger (assembly GCA_963575035.1). Taxonomy (NCBI): domain Eukaryota; kingdom Metazoa; phylum Chordata; class Mammalia; order Primates; family Indriidae; genus Avahi; species Avahi laniger. The sequence goes on along the minus strand of CAUYSK010050540.1, from coordinate 9,125 downwards.
TGTTCTATAAAATTTGGATTCAGTCAAAAGGCTGCAGTCAAGGATCCACAAGGCCACATGTGGCCCCAAGGCCCCAGGTCCCCCACCCCCAAACAGGATCGAGCAAAAGGGAAGACAGATGACAAAATAGGGAGGGGACAGGATTATTTCAGCTGTGTTATTCCATCTCCAGGCCTACAAAGGAAGAGTGAAGAGATCCGGAAAAGAGAATTAACTTTATCACATGTTTTTCAATGAACAGGGCAGACAGAACACTGTTGGCATTTAAGCCAATTATTATTGTGTGGCATGGCTGCCTGACCAATAATTGACGTTGACCGTAGCTGGAACTGACCACTGACTAATAGTGAAAATGATGCTGCTAGGCTACAGAGAGCAGCAAGAATATAACTTGCTGCAGTTTAAAATTTTCATTTTGAGCAAAACGTTCACAAAAAATATCAATAATTTAGGTATTGAAAAGTTTTCAAACACTGAGTGAAATGCTAGACCATTATCCAAAAAGCAAGAATAGAAGTCAGTGGAAAATTTTCCTGCAGTGGAAGGTACAAATGGTTGTTGGCATTGGTACTCTTAAGAATAAATAGTTCAAATTGCTTTATAACGGCCGAATTTGGTTTGCATTAATTAACATTGACTACTCGTGAGATCAACTTCCAAGAAAGAACCAAGAGTTTATTTAGGTCTTTGAAGTCAATCAAGATAAAATATCCTATTTATATTAACCTTATCAATACTTAGAAAAAGAAAAGAATGTTATTTTCCTAAATTCTCTTATTAAAAGTATGTACTATTGAATTGCAAAAGTAGTTCTCACAGCCAAAACAGTATCTCTAAATATTTCTATGATATATTCTAAAATATACCCTATAATTCTCCTTTTTGCTGTCCCATTTTCTGTGGTAAAAATTGAGATATTCAGCAACATATAAGCATAAATGCAAACTCTGTGATTTTAAAATTATTATGAAGTTTTATTACATATCTTGAAAACCCTAGTAAACCTACAATATCTCCAGTTGTACAAATCTCAAGATTTTAACAGCAGTCCATGAAACTATTTACTTATGAGGACCTTGAGTGAATGGAGAAGTCTTGGCCCATCCATACACAATGTAAATGATTAAACTTCAAGTCTTTTAATTATTCATATGTCACAGCTAGAGATTGAATTCTGGCGGATGTGAGAGCGGGAAAGAGTAATTAGCAAATTGATGCCACATTTCCATTCTGCATCATAATTGCTAACACTCACTGCTTGTTTTTTAAGGAATAAGCTTGTCATTTCTATGTAAATATTAGGAAGTGAATGTGTGTCTGTATTTCCGTAAAGCAAAATTATATTTCTTAAATCTTAACTCTCCAATGAGGAAACCAATTTCAAAACTGATTTCAGGAGTGAAAACGTATAACCAAGGAGAGGAGCTTTACATTAAGAGTGGAGCGGAGAGTGGGAGGAGGCAATGGAGGGAGGGAGACTTGTTTGCTTTTTTAACATTTGATATCAAACCAGTTGGACCAAAAGGAAACAAAAAATTCAAAACAATCCGAAACAAAACAATACCAGGTATTAGAGCCCATCTTATTTGCTCGGTAACATCTGCCAGATGTTGTTGGTACACAAAGAATAGCAATAAGCTTGGCAAAATTTGAGGGAGAGACAAAAATCACCTGCTGATAGGGAGAGAGGGGAACTCTCCGTGGCAGGGCTGCAAACCACTGCCCACAGGCCAGATCCAGCCTGCTGCCTCTTTTTGTCTGACCCACAAACTAAAAATGGTTTTACATTATTGAACAGTTTACAAAAATTAAAGGAAGGATATTTCATGGTACATGAAAATTATATGAAATTTAAATGTCAATGTCCATCAATAAAGCCTTACTGGAATATAGCCATATTCATTCATTTCTATTTTGTCTATGGCTGCTTTTACATTATAGTGGCAGAATTGAGAAATTGTGACAGAGACCATGCAGCACATAAAGCCTAAAATACTTCCTAGCAGAGCTGGTTCTTTACAGAGAAAGTTTGTCAACTCCTGCTTTAGGGAATCCCTAACATAAATCCTGTAGGGCATTTCTTGGTCCTAGACTGACTGACTCCCTCTGCTACCCTTCCTTACTTCCAAGAGACCCCAGGGTTTCAGCCTACGTCTGTTTCTTTGTGAGAGAGTCTCTTTCCTATCATACTGCTTCAAGAGTAGGATATGGTTGCCCAAGAATTGGATATTGTTGCTCTCTATATGTAGTTAGCACAGGGACCTGTCTTAGCCTGCTCTGACTGCTGTCACAAAACACCCCAGAAGGGATGGCTTAAACAGCAGAAATCTATTTCTCACAGTTCTGGAGGCTGGAAAGTCCAGATCAACGTGCTAACCAATTTAGTTTCTGGGGAGGGCTCTCTTCCTGGCTTATAGATGGCCATCGTCTTGCTGTGTCCTCACGTGGCAGAGAGAGAGCTAGAGAGAACACACTCTGGGATCTCTCCCTCTTCTGACTAGGGCACCAACCCAATTGGATTAGGGCTCCACCCTCATGACCTCATTTAACCTTTATCACCTCCTCATAAGCCCTATCTCCAACAACCGTTAGGGTTTGAGCATATTAATTTTGGGGGTGACAATTTATTCTGTGCAGACCTCTTTTTAAGAGTGTTGTTTCCATTTATGATGAGAACTCAAACAGGTAGGAAAAAATAACAGTAAACTCAAGCTAGTCACCATTTCCCAAAACCTTACAGGAATCTCACAGACATGAACCCTGATCTCTAAGCCTTAATTCTTTTTAAATGGTATGTAGAAGGTTCACCGATCTTCTACTTTCCTCTTCTATTGCAGAAGACAGAACCCTTTGAAAGCCCTTCTTTTGTCATTGCCACTGTTCTCTTATATACTTGTTCCTTTTTAATGGGAAGAGTAGCACCGTTGTGCATGCGACCTGTACTAACACTGTAATGCCAGTTGAAAGTTTCACATGCCCTGTGTATTAGTCTCCTAGGGCTGCCTTAACAACGTACCACAAATTGGGCGGCTTAAAATAATATAACTTTATTGTCTCACGGTTTGGGAGGCTATTAGTCCACAGCCAAGGTGATGGGAGGATTAGTTTCTTCTTAAGGCTGTGAGAGAGAGTCTATTCTATGCCTTTCTTCTGGCTTCCGATTGTGTGCTGGCAATCTTTGGCATGCCTTGTCTTGTATAATAGAAGCCTGATCTTGACCTCTGTGCTCACCTTCAGACAGCATTCTCCCTGTGTGTCTCTGCGTTCAAATTTACCCTTTTTATAAAGACATCAGTTATCCTGGATTAAGGGCTCATCCCGCTTCAGTGTGACCTCATCTTTACTTAATTAATGACATCTGCAATGATCCTATTTCCAAATGAGGTCTCATTCTGAGGTACTGGAGGTTAGGATTTCAACATATCTTTTTGGGGGACACAATTTAATCCATAACACCCTTTGTGCAGAATGTATCTTGAAAGCCCATTTTATAAACTCCCTTTTGTAAATCATAGATCCTTAATTACCGTGGATTCCACAAGGCCCCAAGAGGTTGGGGAAGGAGGGCTTAGCTGGGGAGACAGAGAAGTGGGGCTCGATCCCACCCCACCCTTCAGCCTGAACAGAACTGGTTTCATGTTTCTTATACAGGAGGTTATGTGTAATGTTTGGTTTCTCATTTAGTTATCCTGATAAATAAATAAGATTTAAAGATTCAGTGCACTGTTAGTGTTTATTTGAATCTGTTTCTGATAAGTATTATGTGAAAAAAAAAAGCTCCCAGGGAAAATACGGAGTCGAACAACTTGAAGTAATAATTTCTTTACCGCAAGAATCCTCAGAGCTTTCAGTACACAAGTGTGCGTTATGCATTGAGAACAGGCTGCGTCGCTCCCCAAATGTATTAGATTGCTAAACTCATCAAGGAGGTGCATGGCTTGAGACTAGCATTCCCCAATAAATGCTCCTTTTAGAAGAAAGACACTTTCAAAATAAAACTTTAGGAGTCCGTTGGAAAAAAACATGAATGTACATGAGGTTAGTGGTAATTATTAGCAGATTTTTCTGAAAGGAAAATGGCTAGGAGCAAAACCCTATTTTAGTACTAAAATGATTTGCATTTTAATCATTTAAAATGATCCCTTATAATGTGGGGATTTTACAATGTGCTAAGAATGATCACAGCTAGCTTGAGTGTGTGTGTGTGTTTGTGTGTGTGTGTGTGTGTGAGTGTGTGTGTGTGTGTGTGTGTATACATATCATAACAGTTCACAGGAAGGACTGATGAAACATTTAAAGTTTACAGGCACACATTCTGGGAGGTGAAGAACAAAAGCAATGATAAAGGCAAAAACAAACCAAGAAACCAAACCCCCCAAAATTACATATTTATTTTTAATCAGATAAATAGACCAGAGTGAATATTAAGGTTAGATATGTACATCAGGTATCCACAAAAGTTTACTGTAAAGGACCAGCTCAGAAATATTTCAAGCTGTGCAGACCAGGCAATCTCTGTTGAAACTGTTCCACTATGACACTGTAGCATGAATGCAGCCATAGACGATATGCATAGGAATGAGTGAGGCTATGTCCCAATAACATTTTCTTTGAGGATACTGAAATTTAAATTTCATATTATTTTCATGTGTCACAAAATATTATTCTCCTTTTGATTTTTTTCAATCATTAAAAAAATGTGAAATACCACTCTTCCCTGTGGGCTATACAAAAACAGTCAGCAGGCTGGATTTCTTTGAACTAGATATTTGGCTTTATTCTTTCCTTGGTTTATCATATGTAGGCTTAGAATAAATAGGTTTTAAAAATACTTTAAAGCCTTCAATATCATAAATTGAAGTTCTATTGTTTTGTCATTTTGACTTCATTTTTTAAAGGAAGAGAGATGTCAGAAATGGAAAACATTGGTTCTTTAGTGCTTTCAACAGATTATTACAAAGATCCTCAACTTTTAAATTCTGACCAGAAGGCTAAGACATGACCCCTATAGGTCTATAACTACTTTTTGGATAAATAAATTAACCCATCCACTAACTTTTAAAAAAGTTAAGAATAGCCTATTTTTTTTTCTGGTACAACAAATACATAATAGAACCTGTTCGCCACATCAGAGCTTGGTGTAGATTTATATTTACTTTGAAAACTTAAGTCTAAAGCTTTTTATGTTGTGATCTTTTTTTAATCTCTTCTCTAAATGCTTCATCTTTTGCCCCCAAGTTTCAAAGCAAAGTCATTTTACTTGAAGTATAAGATACTTTCTCTTAACCACTGTTTCAAAACTCATACTTTCTTAAAAGATGCAGAAATGAGTAATTATGTAATAGCCTTTGTTGGTGAAAAATGCCTCCAACTCATTTCACTTTTATAAACAAGGTCTAAGGCAAGCTGCCAGCATTCCCAGAATGAGGAGACTAAGAGGAGGGGAAGAAAGAGTTGGTTTGAAAAGGAGCCACAGCTGTAGGAATGGAATACAAATCATAGCTTAATATATCAGATATAATGTCCAGGCATTTCCAAAAAAAAATGTTAGTAGAAAGAAGGAAAGCAGTTTGGGATTTTCTCAAAAAGTTAAATATATATATATATATATCATACAACCTGACATCTCTACCCCTGAGTATCCACACCAAGAATAATAGAAACATACTTGGACACAAAGACTTGCATGCAAACATTTATAGCAGCAGTATTGCTAAGAGCCATGAAAGGAGAACAGCCCAAATGCCTACCAATTGCTCTAGACATTCTAACTCTAGCTATCAAATTATCCATTTTTTTCTCTATGGTGGCTCCATTCATCGTTCTCACATTTTTTTTTTTATTTCAGGGTATTATGAGGGTACAAACATTATGGTTATATGTTATGTCTTTGCCTCACCTAAGCGAGGGTTAGAGGCATGCCCTTCCCCTCTACAATGCTCCCCGTGTCCTTTAGTTGTGGGTTTACCACCCGCCCATCCCCCTAATCCCTGGAGGGTATTACTGCCATGTGAGCACCCTAGTGTTCAACAGTTAGTACCAATTCGATGGTGAATACAAGTGGAGCCCATTCTTTCGATCTTCTGATACCTCACTTCGGATAATGGGCTCATCTCACATTTTAATCATATCATATAATTTCTCTTTTAAACCTCTGATGGCTCCCTGGTACTGGCAGGATGGATCTCAAACTATGGAGCATGGTATACCACCAAACATTTTGTATTATTCATTTCAAAATATTAAGGGGGTACAAATGTTTTAGGTTACATGGATCGCATTTGTAATGCTTGAGTCATGGCTATAGCTGTGCCCATCACCCAGATAGTGTTCACTGTACTCATTCGGTAGGTTTTTTTCCCTCCCCCCCACCTCTCTTCCCTCTCCTTGATTTCTGCTGAGTTTACTTCCCTCTGTGCACATGTGTGCTCATTGATTAGTTCCAATTTAATAGCAAGTACCGTGGTATTTGTTTTTCTATTCTTCAGATACTTCACTTAGGAAAAAGGTATTAATTCATCTTTTTTTAATAGCTGAGTAGTACTCCATAGTGTACATATACCTCATTTTATTAACCTTCTTTATAGGTACTTTCTTCAGCTAGCATGCACCCTGCATTCCAGCCACATGGGACTAACAAGCTATCCCTGAATATTCCACTAATTTTCATAATTCCATACCTCTGCTTCTGTTGATTCTTCTGCCTGTAATCTCCTCCCCATCTTGTTAACCAGGAAACTCACATTCCAAGGTCAGATGAAATAGTCTGTCCTCATGCTTCCCTGAGTCCTTCCACTCTCCCAGGTAAATTCTCCCATCATTTTGTACCCGGAAGCCTATTCAGTACTGTCATAATTCGATCATTTTTGTTTTTTACTTTGCAGCAGACATTTGTCCACTCTCCCCCACCAAAACTCAACCCCAAACTGTAAGATCCATGAAGACAGGGTAAATGTCTTACTCATGCTTAACACAAATGCTCGACAAAAAGTAATGGTTCATAAATTTCTTAAATGATGAATAGTCCTCAACACTGCCATTTTCATTAGAAACCAGCTTTATTTTTATAAATTTCCTTCTTAATATATGTTAATAAGGCATTCAATCGGGCTTGCACATGGAGGAGATGTTGAAGAACACTAATTTTACAGCATGCAAAGAAGCCAACAGTGAAGACAAAGAGCATTGTTTAGGCCGGGCGCGGTGGCTCACGCCTGTAATCCTAGCACTCTGGGAGGCCGAGGCGGGCGGATCATTCTGAGCTCAGGAGTTCGAAACCAGTCTGAGCAAGAGCGAGACCCCGTCTCTACCAAAAATAGAAAGAAATTAATTGGACAGCTAAAAATATACAGAAAAAATTAGCCGGGCATGGTGGCGCATGCTTGTAGTCCCAGCTACTTGGGAGGCTGAGGCAGGATGATTGCTTGAGCCCAGGAGTTTGAGGTTGCTGTGAGCTAGGCTGACACCACAGCACTCGCCCGGGGCAACACAGTGAGACTCTGTCTCAAAAAAAAAAAAAAATCTCAAAAATCCCTCCAAATGGATACAGATTTGCTGCATCCTTTCTAAGCAATGCTTAATATTCCATAACACACACACCCTTTAATGTATTAAACCCTCTTTTTACCAGTGGACATGCAGGAACTCATTCAACAGTCAACTATGTCAGGATTCTCTTTCTGTGACAGCGGCCTGCAGATGAACTGGGTGCCAGGTCAGTCTGCCAAACCTGGGAAACACCAGCTTCTGCAAGGTTCTCTCAGTCTGGGCGTCGCACGAGGACCAGTATCCCGCTGAGGATCTGAGAAGAGAAAATTTCCACAGAGCCATGGAAGAAAGTGAAAGTTTTCATTACATGACGGTGCGGAACTATTTTAAAATTCTGAACTATGAGAACGTCGCCAAAATGCCAAAGAGGACAGCGCGCTGCTGAGGTAAACAGTCTTTTCACGGAACTAAGCATCGAGTTAATTAAAATGACAATTCTGCGGTTTTAGTCTGCATAAAAATCTTTGCGTTGTTAGTCACGAAGAGAAAATCACCTGAAAGCAATACCTTCCGAATAGAGATTAACAGACACGGTTAAACGTTACCAGTTATGTCTGTGAATAACTAGCGAGCTGTCACGACACAGGGCTGCTCGTCACGGCGACCTGCAGCTGTGCCGGGCTCCCCTCATGACTCTCATTCGCAGCTGTCTCCCTCCAGGTCAGCGGGCGCCACGTTAGCCAGCATCTAGACCTTCCCTTCCAAGGTCTAGGCCTTCCCTTACCAGGCCAGGCTCCATTCCATGGCCTGGGCGATCTTCTCCAGTAGGCTGGCAAATCTTGCACGGCTTTGCATGAAACACTGTCAATAAGCAAGGTCCTCGACGTTAATAGCAGCCAACACCTGCTGAGCACCCGCCAGGTGCTGCCTCGGTGCCCTTCACACGTCTTCCTTTCTGAAATCCTCATGACAACCTATAAAATAATTGTTAAGCATCTATGATGTGCCCGAGCCTTGTTATGTGCCCTGGAAGACACAAAGGAGGTATAGAGATAGAGTCATGGTCGTAAAGAGGTTTATATTCTTCTTAGGAAGACAATATCAAGAGAAGAAAATGGAGAGCAGGACAAGCTGGCACGATTTTTAATTAAGCTGTGTGTACAAGAGGAGTTTAGAGAAACAGAAGCTTCCAAGAGCTAGAATTGTCTCTTTGACATGAAATGTCTATAAATTCTGTTGTGAACAGAGTTCAATGATTTTTCTAAAGATCCATTATTCCCCACTTAATGCTTCGGTTTAGACTTAAAATCCTAGAATGCTAGAGTGAGGAAATTATTAAGAAAATGCATAAGCATCGTGTAGATAATTCTCAAGCTACCACCTCTGGGTTAGTCAGCGTGAATCTGCTAAACTGCTTATGTGTTCCAGTAAGAGCTGGACGAGGAGCGGAGAAGCACAAGTTTCCTCGGCCCCCAGTTGCTGGCGCCCACAGTTGCCTGCCTGTCCCTATTCCAGCCACGTAATGGTCATGTCTGTTATTCTTGATTCAGTTACTATGGCCAAAATCCCAGCTTTCTCCCTGCCTCCGAACTTTGTACCAGAAACATAGCTTTATAAATCCTTGCTGTCCAGATTTA
>CAUYSK010050539.1:0-19116 GCA_963575035.1 Avahi laniger | reverse complement strand
TGTTTTGTTTTCTAACCATCATTCACAGCAAAGAGTCGTTGGCACTAGAGACTCTCTCCTGAAATAAGAAGAGATTACACTTTCTGAAAGTGCTTTTGCAAGAAAAGGGATGCCCACCGCCCATGGGACAGGAACACAAATGGCCAAAACTCCCCTCACCAGCCCCACGTCAGTATATAACAGCATTTCTCAAACTATTCTGAGTCATTATTATTATTCTTAAAAAGATTCCCTGGGCAAACAAGTGGGAGACACTGGATTATAAAAAAAATTAAACGTACATCTTTACTAGAAAACGTCTCAGAGCTTGTCACTGCAGCTTTCCAAGAGAGAAACGTGGCTTGCATTGCTTCTCAGAGTTATCCCATGGAGCCCTTTCTTAAGAATCATTTCCTCGAACTTGTGTTCCATGGAATATACTTTGAAAAATATTCTAGAAACATCCTGCAATATGACATCGGCCAAGATCGAAAGACTTGGGAGGAGACAGGCAGCAACTTTGGTACTTTTTCCTTTGGCCTGGATCCTGGCTGGCAGAAAACCTGCCAACAATTGGCTTCTGAATATTGGAGAAATGGAAGTTTGTGGGGAATCAGAAATTTCAGAAGTAGCATAAGGAGAGAAATGCTGGAGTATACAGCACACCCAGAGCCTCCCACCCTAGGAGGTAGAAAGAGCTTCAGCTTGTCAGACTGGGCTTGAGAGAAGACAGACAGCGTGGGGTGTGTTGGCTCCCTGTGGGGCAGAGGTGGGCTCAACATTGTGTCCGACAGCTAATGACGTTTGGGGTTCTTCCCTTGGAACAGCTGAAGTCCCACCCCAAGCCAGCGAAGATGATTCTAAATATTTTCCGAGAGCTAAGAATCTAAATTCAACTACAAAACTAGAAAATCGTCAACCCTATTTTTCCATAATGTGGGTGTTTGGGGTTTTTTAAAAATACTTTTCCAGTAAAATTGCACACTGTTTGTCCATAGACATAAACAGCAACCCAAGGGCAAATGGGGAAAACCATGGTTCTCAGAGCATGAATTGTAGGAACTTTTCTCTCTCAAACGTCACTGGATTCCTGTAGCCAAGTTAAGCACCGTGTTTGTGCCGTATTTATTTCCAGGGCAGTTCTTACTCTTATTCCCACCAGCAAAGGTTATGAGTCATGTTTGGGTGTCTTAGGGCTTCATAAATTGTGGTAAATGGAGTTAAAAATTTTTTTCCAATGTTATTAAGCAACAAAAATCACTATTTTTGATAACACGAAATTAGAGCTGTTGACATTTGCCTATAGAGCCTGTGACAGTTTTACTGACCCCTTTCATGAGATCTCCCATATTTTAAGGTCCATGTTTTTCCAGGACAGACTTGGATGTCAACTTGAGTGCTTTTCTTTTTATTCCCCTGGTCTCACTGGATTAAAATCCCAGGCTCTTGTCAAGTTCAGTTTTCCCACACAAACTTCCATCTAGTCCTTGGATCTGGGTGGGGCTTGTGACTTGTTTGGCCAATAGAATGTGAAAGAAGTAACAGTGTGTTGGGTCTTGCACACTGCTCCTTCCTTTGACCCTTGTGAGCAATCCAGGCTAGCTGCTACAGAACGAGGGAACGCCTGGCCCCGGCTCAGTCGGCCCGATTGTACCAGCTGCAGCCTGAGCTGATGTGTGTGGTACGTGGTACAAGAGCCCCACACGACAAAGTCTAGGCAACTTGAGCTGGCTGATCTGCAGACACATGAGCATCACAACTGAGCTCAGCCACACGAGGCTCAAATCGTCAGAACCACCTGGGTGCCTCCATTGACTCGTGAATCATTCTCTTAAACCACCAAGGTTTGCAGTGCCTTGGTATGCAACAATAACTCAGCGATCAAACATAATTCATAATCATCTCCATCATCGATAACCATCATTCATTTTCACATTTTTCCGCATTTACTTTCTTCCCACCCACCCCACCACTTTCTCCTATTATTAATGCATTGTATTAGTGTGGTACGTTTGTCCCAAGTGATGAGCCAATACTGACACGTTATTATGAACTGAAGTCCGTAGTTAGATGAGAGTTCACTGTGTCGTATATTTTGTGGGTTTCGACACATGTATAATGACAAGCATCTACCATTTAGTACCATACAGGATAGTTTCACTAAAAATCTCCTGTGCTCCACCTACGCATCCTTCTTTCCCTCCCTCTGAACCCCTGGCGACCACTGACCTTCGCACCGTCTCCATAGTTTTACCTTTCCCAGAGTGTCACGTATCTGGAATAATACAGTACGTAGCCTTTTCGGATTGGCTCATTTTAACATGTTATGTGAGTCTAGCACTGTGCTACTTTCCCTAAATTATCTCACCCAATTATCTCAGTTTATAGATGAGAAAACTGAGCTCAAAGAAGGTAAGCGAATTAGCTCAAGGACACACAGCTAATGCGTCCCAAAGCCTGAGAAACTCAGGCCATCTTACTTTAGAGCCTGAACTCTTAACTACTACCGGGAAAGTCGCAAAGTGGTGACCCAGAGGCCACAGTCAGTCTACAGCTTTGTTTCCTTTGGCTCACCTAGTGTTTTAGATACCAGAAAATTTCAGCTTTTCTTTAAAAATTGTGGGGCCTGGCAATCACAGGCCTGAATTCTCACAGGGCAGTTGTCTTAGTCAGCTTGGGCTGCTGTCACAAAATGCCACGGACTGGGTGGCTTAAACAACACACATTTAGTTCTCACAGTTCTGAAGTCTGGGAAATCCAAGATCAAGGTGCTGGAGGGTTCAGCAGTTCTAGGCGGTTCCCTGGGTTGATGCTTTCTGGCCTGAAAACGCCTCCCAAAGAGGTGTGGGTTCATAAGGCCGTCTGTATTCTGACCATCCATAGGTGTCCACCAGGACACCTTGACTCTGACCTAATGGCAAGGCCAAGGGGCCGCGTAGCCAAGCTCTGTCCTCTATTTGCCCTTAAGACAAAAGGGCAGAATTTTGCGTGCATTCCCTGCAGGCAATAGCTATGCTTCAGAGCATGCTCCAACATTCAAGAGCCCAGCCCTTTCATGGCTCTGCTGCCGTTTCTGCTGTTCAGTGATCAGGCTCATCGTACCTTTGCTGGCTTCCTACGCTGGTGACCCAACAGCTTGTAGTTGCCGTTGGACATGAAAACACTAATTGGTACACCTGAAGGAAGAAATTCTTTTAAAAAACCTCTACTGCCTTGTAAAAAGCACAATTCAGTTAAAGAAATGACACTTACGTTCAACCAAACACCCTGATGGACTCGAACCTGAGAAGGGGAGCCTAGAGCTGCTCTGGGAATAAGGGCAGAGACCTTATTCAGGGAGAGACCTGAGTTGGCAGAATATGGAGTCCCTGGGAGCAATCTGGGAAATAAGTGGAAATTAAGGAAGAAGGAAAAATTAAGAAGAGAAATTAAGAAAATTAAGAGAGAAGAGCTAGCCAAGTGGCAAGAGGCCCGGGCATTACATGAGGTGGCAGAGCTAGCAAGACACCCTGGCAGTGCTAGACGTCTTTAGGTAGCACTTACGAAGAAGACTATTTGTTACGTAATTTCATGCTGATCACTGTGCCGCATGGTGCTATGACCTCTCCCGTAGTAACCCAGACCTTTGGCAAACATTCTACTACAGTCTTCAGCTGCGTTCTCACAGTTGTTTGGGGGAGAAAGATCAAGAAGGCCCTAAGTTTGCAGTAATAATGGGGCAGAAACATTAAAACAGCTTTAAGACATAGAGTGCAAAACAAGAGCCAGAGGTGACAGTGAATTTCAGAATTTTGGCTGGGCACCGAACTTTCCTGGTCTTTATTTGGGGGATTGGACCATTCTTATCTAGATCATAAAAGTCCAGGAGACTCCAGATGACATCTGTTACAACACCATTGTGTTTAATCAAGAATTTCCCACCAACATCTCCCAGCTGGTTCCATTTACCCCGCCACAGGCGAATGCAAACCGCAGGTATTTGCCCCCACGGAGGGACAGGGTGTCCAGACAGAGCAAACGTGTGGCCCACAGTGTGTGTATCTTCCCAGCAGCCTCTGCAATCCGAGAAGTTTGCAATTCGAGATTTGCATAGTAGTGGTATGAGAGAAAACGGAATCTGTCTGAGGTTTCTAGATGAGGTAGGAATAATACAAATCCTTAACTTGCACTGAGCTGTTTACTTTTAAAAGCATGTCTTCCGAGTCCAAGGCATTTTGCCATCTTAATCTGGTGGAAATTTCCATCCCAAGCTCTTGATGCTAAAGGACGACTTCACTGTACATTTTAATCAGAATGAAATCAATATTAATGAATCTTCTAAAGCTATTTTTTCAGAACAAATCTGATTAAGCCAGTATATCATTTAAGAATTCTATTTAGTCACGAATAAACGGAGACCTGAAAAATTAGTGTATTGATCATGCAAGAGTTTATTCTTTCACATAAAAGAAGTCTGGCTATAGGCCCTTCAGGGATGATATTGTGTTTCCGTGAAGATATCGGGTATCATGCCTCGTCAATCGTCCTGCTCCATCCCCAGCTGTGGCTTCCATCTCCACGGACAGTTCTGCTCCAAAGGCTACTGGAAGTCCAGCCAGGACAGGAGGAAAAGGGAGGAAGAGGAATGGCTTGTTTTTTCATCTTAATGAGACTCTTCGGGGATCCCACACGCACCAGCTCTGCTACACCTCACTGGCCAGAACACAGACGGATGGCTATACTGGACAGAAAGGAAAACTAGAAAACAGTTTTCCAGCAAGGACCCTTGCCCAAGGGTCTACTGAGAAAGTGAGGAAGGCAGATATAGAAGCGACCTTCAATCTCGCCACACCACTTTAATTCCTTGATGAATTTTCTATGTGGTACAGCTAAAAACTGCCATTTTTAAATTTTTTATTTTACTGAAATTATCTAATTAGTATTAATTCCTTTTTATTTAAGATTTACGATAATTCATTCTAAATTTTAGACCAGACCAAGTCTCACAAACATATAGTTTATGTCACTGTGAAATTTCTTTTGCATACATTATTTCTACCAAAGTTAAATTTTCTAATAATATGGCACTTTAAAATTATCTCAAGAAAATTTTATCCCACTCCTATTGATATTACAGAAAAAATAAATAATAGTTCACATGATTTCAAAATTACAACAGCCTGGAGTGTATAAAATTAAAATAAAACTTTATACTCCTATTGCTTTCTACAGAGGTATTAAATATTTCTTGCGTGTTCTTCTATTAAAAGTTTGTATGATATATTTATTTCTTAGATAATCCATGAGAAAAGATAGAATAATTTGGTAAGGAAGAGTATTAGAATTGCAAAGATGTGGAAACAACCCAAGTGTCCATCAATACATGAGTGGATTAATAAAATGCGGTATATGTATACCATGGAGTTCTACTCAGCCACAGGAAACAATGGTGATCTAGCACCTCTTGTATTATCCTGGATGGAACTGGAGCCTATTCTACTAAGTGGAGTATCACAAGGATGGAAAAACAAGCACCACATGTACTCACCATCAAATTGGTATTAACTGATCAACACTTCAGTAACAACATTCATGGGGTGTCGGGCAGGAGGGAGGGGGAAGAGGGGATGGCATATTCACACCTAATTGGTGCAGTGCGCGCCATCTGGGGGATGGACACTCTTGTGGCTCTGACTCAGACAGAGCAAAGGCAATATGTGTAACCTATACATTCGTACCTCCGTCATATTCTAAAATAAAGAAAAAGAGCATAAGAGAAGCAGAGAGGAAAAGACTGCAGGAGAGACCCACAGAAGGATCTTGGCGCAGGAAGCCTGCATAGACAGGAGGGGCAAGTAGAAGAGAAGCCTAGAAGGATTACGCAATGAGGCAGGTGAGACGGTGGTTGGGGAGATGGAAGGTCAGACGTGTGTCCCACCTGCCTACTCCCAAGCCGGGAGAAGGGCAGTGGCTAAGTGAAGAGGAGCTTGCAGGCTGTTTGGAACCAGCTGCTATCCCTCACAGGTACAGGGTTACTACCGCAAGGTATCCCTGTACCTATGCGGCGGCCTCAAGATAATAAAGTTGGGTGCTTAGGCAGAGGATTGAGTTTGCCCTCTGAGTACCCCCCACCCCACTGCCCAGTTTCCCGTGTTTCATGAATGCCAGGTTGAAACCACTTGGCTTGCAAGACACCTGTCTTCTTGGGAAAACAAGCACACTCACAGCCCCTAAGTACAAGGTAGACAGCCTGGGCTGGGAACTGGGTGAACTCACGGCAGGGACTCCCACAGGAGGATGGGGCAAGGCAGCGAAGAGCCCCTAGACTCTGACCTGTTCGAGAAAGACTAGACCACACATGGACAGCCCACGAACACCTGCAGAGATGCCAGCAGAACACCTAGGACAGGACCTCTGGGGACATGAGCCGTGCAAACCCAAAGACCAGTACAAGATCACGAGACCCACTTCCTTCAGGGAAATGGGGTTGTTGGAAGCCAATTCCACTGTCTTGGAGAAGAGTAGGGTAAAGAAGGAAGATATTTGAAAGCCGAAGAAATTATTCCCTAAAACACTGGACTAAACACAAATAACTCTAAACCTGAGATCGGACCAAGCTGTATACTGGGTTGGGCTAAATCAGTTCCCACTCCCCAAAGGCGTGGGAATGGGAATTGCTTTCTTTGCACATCTGATTAGGGGGAGGTCTTCCCAGCTTCACCGGAACTGCTAAACTCTCCGATAACCTAAGGGATCAAAGGGCTCTGCTTCCTTCCTGCTGCTTCATGGGATCTCACTTAAGGTCAGTCTGGGGACCTTTTTACCTGCATTGCATAAACAACGGATGACAAAGGGACATTAGCCTAAGCCAGGAAGTGGCGGGAAAGGATTTAATTTCTCCAGCCAGTTCTCTTTCCACTGAGCGAGCAAGCACGAAAGATCCAGATTTTGCCACCGCAGGCTGGAAACACCGCCTGTCGGGGACGATGGCCCCATCACGGGCACCACTCTCCATCCAGACTGAAGATTCTCACTCCGACCAAAGGGCACACTTTGGACAGAGAAGGCCTCACGCGCACAACACAGCTGCCTCTGCCTCTGCGTCCTGTTCTCCCGAAGCATCCACAAAGCCCTGTTGACGCTGCAGACCCAATTCCTCGTTTCATTTTGTGCCAAGGATACTTCGTTTGCAGCTTTTCCGGTTTTCACAAGGCCTCACTGTAGCGCTGTTGATCTGACCTAATTAAAATCAGCTCTTGAGAAGACTCAAGTGCAGGACTTGACCAGTGACAATGTTCATTGTTCTTCCTCGCTCATTTGCTGGGAAACCATCCGCAAACCCCATTGTACCCAGTTGACTGCAGACCCAACCACACGTTCATCCCAAAGTCATCTCTCACTTTCCGAACTAGACACGCAGCCAGCTTCAGGTTCACAGGAAGCCCCGAGATCTCGTGAAACTGTTTCAGCACCCCAAGATTTGAGCTGCGTTCCCTTTAAGAGGGCCTGGAAATCCAGAATGAAAATGTTTCTAAATCAGCTTCTCTCTGTCTGTGGGCTCCAGCTGCTCGGGTTTCATTAGGATGACTTCTCAGGGCCTTCAGATCTTATTTCACATCAGGCTGAGTCTGGTCCTGCTTAGAGCTGCAGTGAGGGAAGCATATGGCCGGCAGGGAGACGGAGGCTGGGGAACGGGCCCCCGCAGGTTCGTGCTGAAAACAGTCAGAGCCCGTAAACTGTCTGCCGGGCCTTCCAGTGGGCTCCCAGTGAAACCTGAGCTCACACCCCGCCTGTGTTTATGCATTTGAGTTAATTGAGTTTTTAATTATTAAAAGTGAGTCCAGCCAGGCAAGGACTTAGTGAACTAAGTATTAAAATAACACATCGCTGAAGCAAATTCACTCCACAGTCTCCCAAACACAACTGGTGTGGGACTCCTTGCTGTCGTATATTTTAATAGGAAAGGAGGGGGCAAAGCTGTGACCGTTCGCACTTTATTAAGCTTTTGCGTCTGCAGAGTGGAAAGGATAATGCCTTTAGCTTTTGAATTCCATTAGGACCAGACCAAACAGTTCTCCTAGGAAACACTTCCATTTGCAGCAAGAACTAGCCGTACAGACGGGGAACGGAGTCTCTCTTCATGTCGTCGGAGCTCCAGGCCCGACCAGACCAGAAATTTTACACTGGTTACTTCTACAGATATAGCACAGGGGAGAGCTTTTGCACAGACGTCTCATTACAGGAGAAACTGGTGCATGGATTTTTGTCCTAAATGCTCATGAGTTCTTTATGTACTAAGGGAAAAAGCTTTAGAGGTCAAGTTTCCTTACTTCATATACTTTTTCTTTTTTCCTATAGTCGTGCAGAATATTTCAAAATAGGATGACAATTACAGTAAGGTAGTCCTGATTTTTTAAAAATATCTGCTTCCTTTCCTGTTGAAATAATGTTATTTAGTTCTTTGTCTTATGCACAATTTTTAACCATTACTTTTCAAGAATGTTAATTCCTACGAAAAGAAGGTGTGTTCAACACAGCTGGAGGGAGAGAACCAGGTCTGCCCTGGTAACCTGTAACTCTGTTTGGTTTTTCTTGGCAACACAGTGTCCTGCCTTCACTGGCCGCTTCTCCCAGGTGAAGTTCCAGGATTCTTAGAAGTGGCCCGTGCCCGGACACTGGAGGCTGGGGACACAGGGAAATCAGGCAAATGGGCTACGGTCCTTGGGGACAGAAGGCTCAAGCTTGGGGAGGGTGGGTACGCAGAGAGGTGAGGGGTTCAGTATCCCCAGCTAGAAACAACTTCTCACTTTCTCAGCTGCTTCTAGGATGTTCCATGGAGATCTGGGTTCTCAGCTCGCTTATTTAGCACCTGTTCTGTATTGTTTCAGATTCAGTTCTCGAACATCCCATTTGACCCACGTAGAAAGTGAGTCTCTGGGAAGTTAAGTGACTCACACAAGGTCGCAGAGAGAGCCATGGGCACGGCAGGTATTCCCACCCCCGTGTCCTATCCAAGGCCTGGGCACGCGCCCAGAGGACAGGGTGAGGAGCTGGTTCCCACCGGGCGACAGAGTTGGGCAGGGCTCGGCGTTCTGGGGAGCAGGGTGGGAGGAGACAAGAGGAGGTGGGAGCAAAAGCTCAGACCCCCAAGCCTGCCCAGTTATTTGCCACCCTTCTTACCTATTTTTACCGCTGACAATCTCTCTGCTTCCCTCCAGACACACCCCTAACACCGAGTCCTCTACAGCCTTCTTTTTCATCCACCTAAATTACTCTCTCCTTCCTCCCAGGACGCAAAGGGAACTCCCACCTGCTCGTAGGGAAGTCTGGTTGCAGTGAGGGGTTCTTCCCAGTCGGGGCAAAAATCCCTAAAGGAGAGGGGAGACGATCGGATACATGCAAGGTACCTGCACGGTGATGCCTCCACAGGAGTCGGCCTGGGGGTCGTTTCTGGGCTTCCCTCTGCACCCGCCATTCCTGACGCAAGTCTCCCTACAGGCCCCACATCCCTCTGCAGACATCAGACCCTGGGGAGTCTGTCTTCGGAAGTCCCTGGCCTGAGGGTTATTGCAGAGCTGGTATCAACTCCGCCCAGACACTACTGTAAAGGGAAGATGTCGCATAAGGCTTTTTCCTTCAAAGACTCACAGTGTGAGTACATTCTCTCTCTCCGAACACTTCCTCTCTGAGACAGGCTTTTCTAGCTGGACTACTTTACACACACCTGTAATCACTTTGGGAGGCAGAAGGATCGCTTGAGCTCAGGTGTTTGAGACCAGCCCGAGCAAGAGTGAGACCCCAGTCTCTGCAAAAAATAGAAAAATCAGCCAGGCCTTGTGGTGCGCACCTGTAGTCTCAGCTACTTGGGAGGCTGAGGCAGGAGGATCCGCTGAGCCCAGGAGTCTGAGGTTGCTGTGAGCTATGATGATGCCACGGCACTCTAGCCTGGGCAACAGGGAAAGAGCCTGTCTCAAAAATAAATAAAATAAACGAAAACAAAGTAATATTGCCGCAGCCACGTCTTGGGCCTTTATCAGCACGTCAGTGTCTGTGGTGAAATGTGTGTGTGATCACATCTGCGTGTCTGTGTGGAACGGAACGAATCCTACACCCCTGAGGGCCCAGCCCAGGGAAAAAGCAGCGTCTTCGTCGCAGCTGTACCTGCCAAACTACCTCATTACCGCAAGCCCCGCGTTTCGTCACCTCAATCTGCTGCTCTGCCCGCGTGGCTGGAAAAGTGACAGAGATAGCACGCTCTCTACTCTCGGTAAAACTCACAACTTAGAGTCGAAATACTTCTATTTCTGCAGAAATAATTTTTTAAGAAAAGAGTTGTTATTAACACTGTGAATTTTTCTAGCTCCCATACAGAATGGTGGCTCTTTCAAACACTCTGGGAGCATCACTCCGGTGAGTCCCTGCAGTTTCCTTGAGAGTTGCTTAGTAAATAATATCATTCCATCTTGCAGGTGAAAACGAAAATACTTGCTTGAAATAACCCTAAGGGGTTCTGAAACTGAGTTCGGGCCATGTAAAATACTAATCATTCAAACAATCTTGGAAATCGTAGAGGACCTTGAAAGAGACCGTCATTTTCTCCTCTTCCATGCGTAAGAGCCAAGAGCTACGTCCAAAACACTCATTAACAAACTGCATTGTATCTCAATAAGAACTCCAAGTTGACAAGATGATTGGTATTAGGTTGTATAAGGGGATTTAGGGATTTAAAAAAGTAAGAAAAAAAAATTTCGTTCTAGCAGAAATGCTTCCTAAGCCTTAACGGGATCAAATGCGTAAGTCCTTTATTAGGTACAATGGCATAGTTATATAACACTTCACATTTTCTATCACATTCTTTGTATTTTATACCTGGCCATCCTCCACCAATTTAAGTAAGTCTCCAAATTCATGGAGAGCGGTCAAACCAGTAATTAAATTATGCATTTTACCTGAGGAATTGCAATTTATTTCCCAACTGAATCTTATTACCGAGGGCTGGTATCCTTTCATTTGCTAAGCAACACTGCCATCTGGTGGCTAACTCTGTACATTACCCAAGGAAACTCCAGGCCTAACGGGACTAAAAACCCTAATAGCATCAAAGATTGGAATTGATTTACGTCCCCAGAATTTCCTTCAATCGTGGATTAAGGTAGGGAGGGAGAGGTCATCCAAAGAAAGTGTACAGCTTTGGTTTCCAACAATCAACGTCATTTTGTCTTACATTACCACCTTTGGCTATGCAATGAAGAAAATCTGAATTCAGACAAGGCAAACATAAAGAAGAAAATCTGTCATTTCCACCAAAGCATCTCTTAGAGTGGTTAGCCACGTATCTCAGCTGAAATTGGGCTTGCACTCAGCTCATTCCTAGAGCTTTTTAGAACCTACTTATCAACACTAAGACACGATAGTGAGGAGAGATTATACTGGGCTCTAAAAGAAAAGAAGAAAAAATGCTTCAGTTTTCATGAAACTGAGACAACTTCGTTTCCAATCTTCTCTTTGGGACATTTGGTACTTTGCCAAGGAAACAGACAAAGCCACATTTCTCTATGCGATGTTCGGGAAAATTCCAGTTGAGGTAGGCCACCTGTGGGGCCTAATATTTAAATGTCAATTCCACTCTACAATAGATTTTGCTCTAGGGACGCGTATGAATAATCATAAAGATGTTCCCAAGTCTGAATCATCCCGGTGACTTCTAGCTCCCTTGGCAGACGACCATTACTAATCAAACTATGACCGATGGGGACTCATTTGGAGTCTATGACTCCAAATCACAATTATACACGGTGAACACAGATGTATTAAGACGGAAGGGAATGACTTATATGTTTAATCAGAAAAACATTCTGACAGCTCAACCAAGCTGTCCAAATATGAAAAACAAGAGAGAAAAAGCTTAAACTCTAGGGAAAAAATAAATTGCTATTCATTTTCAAACTTTGTCTTTTATTGAAAATTTGATTGTATAGCCCATAATTAGCCATGTATTTATATGTATGTATGCAGGTAAAAAATACGTGCACTGAATTTTCAGTAATTTACCTATTTCTGGATTACAGCAAATAATTTAACATTCTCAGAGGCTTTTAATGAATACATCATTTTCCATTTAGAAAGTTCGAGGGAACATAATACATGCCACAAATTATTTCTGCAATATTCTGCTTGTGGGTCATTAAAGTGTGGTCCAGACCAGTGCTTTTCAAACTTGCCTGCTGATGTTGACAATACAGATGCCCCTGGGAATTCTGTTTCAGCGAGCTTGAGGTAGGATCCAACAATCTGTCTCCAGTAAGCATGGGTCATTTTCATCATCAAACAAATTTGGGAATTACTAGTAGACGTTTTCATTCAAGTTACTGAAGATCTAAGTATAACCATAGCTCAGACTTATTGAAAGCACAATTTATATAAAAATTAGCCATAAAAAAATGGTGATCTAGGACCTTTTGTAACAACCTCAATGGAACTGGAGACCATTCTTGTAAGTGAAATATCGCAAGGATGGAAAAACAAACACCACATGTACCCAACAGTAAATTGGAACTAATCGATCCACACTTATGTGCACACATGGAAGTAAGAAATCAAGCAGGTGAGCGGAGAAGGACTTGGGTAAATTCACACCTGAGGGGTCCAATGCATATCGTCTGGGTGAAGGGCACACTTATAACTTTGACTCAAACCGTACAAAAGCAGATTATGTAACCAAAATGTGGGTACCCCCATAATATCCTGAAATTTAAAAAATAGATTGTCACTTTTTTAATAACGCAAATATTCAAAAATTTAGAAAATAATTATTTGAAATTTTCATAAAATGAATGCATTATATGAATCAGGATATAAATGAATCTTCATATGGAATGCTCCTCAGTGTGTTCTAATTTTAAATATTATGGCTTTCTCTCTTTCATTGATTCACAGTTAGATTAAAAGTTAGGTACCTGTATTTTAAATTTTTTTGATACATAGTATTTGTACATAGTTACGGGGTACGTGTGGCATTTTGTTACATGCACAGAATGTGTAATGATCAAGTCGGGGTATTTAGGTTATCCATCACCTCCAGCATTTATCACCTCTTTGTGTTGGGAACATTTCAAATCCTCTCTTCTAGCTATTTTCAAATATAAAATACATTTTGTTAACCATAATCAACCTGCTTTACTCTCGAAGGTTAGAACTGACTTCTGAAACCTGTATGTTTGTACCCATGAACCAACCTGTCTTCATCCCCCACCCCCACCTCACACACAGACACACCCTTTCCAGCCTCTGGTGTGACCATCATTCTATTCTCTACTTCCATCTGGGTGAGAACATGTGATATTTGTCTTTCTGTGCCTGGCTCATACGTGCCTGTATTTAAAAAGTGTCAACAAATTTGCATTAGGGAGATTAACTAGGAAAACTGAAACCCCGAAAGAGAGAGAAATTAGATTAAGGCCAACACACTTCACTGCTTTGGTATTTAAGTGGCATATACTGAATGTCACTTACCCATGTAGCTCCCGGGCTCGTATTTCAATGACCTCATGCAGGGTAACACTAATTTCTTAAAAGCTCTATAGCACCTTTACCTTTAATCATAGGTATGAAATTATTCAAAGCAACACTACTAAGAAATCTTCCACTCAGCCCAAACTTTATAGAATGCTACTGGCAGTGCTACGCCTCCTGAAGAAGGATTTGTGGGTGCCTAAAAGCAAGTTAGCATGGCCTGCAAATTACTGTCACTTAGGAACGTAGCAAGTGGAGCACACAGCTACACGATGGGAGGTGTCTGAATTGATCTTACGAGCCTTCCCCCCTCCCTCCTTATTTTATTACTAATGATCCTAGGATTACAGGCTCAACAAATACTTGTTAAAAGATTAATTCACCTGTAGATGGCATAATTGACTTATAGTCTCTTACGTTCCCCACACTATTCTACTATTGCCTTTCATAGCTTTCTTTATGTAGATATTTGCCCCCTAAATTCATGTATTTAAACCCTTCGATATGTAACATTTTCTCTTTTACATTAGCTGTACTCTAACTCCATTTTTTTCTTTCTCCCATCATATCTGCTCTTTGTCACAAGAAAAGCACCAAGGAATGCAACTGGACGTGGCATTAAACTCTACAAAGCCAGAACCTCGTCCGCCACTGTATTCCTAGTGGTGTGGACTACAGGTAGCACAGGAGGTCTTCAACAAGTATTCAATGAGGGTATGAATGAATAAAAGAATAAATAAACCGATAAACAAAAGAACTGAAACGATATGCCACGGAGGAACAAAAGAAAGCAGGGTAGAATCTTACTCTGAGATAAAAGGCCCTGGAACGAGACTACACAGTGCATTGGATGAACAGCTTCTTACCTATAAAATTGGGGACACACATGGTTTGCTGCGTGGAGGAACTGAAATAACGTAAGTGAAAGCTCCGTGAAAATGGTGAAGCGCTACTCAGAGACAGCATCTTGAATATGGCAATGAGCTGTGAATAAAATAAAATAAAGCCAGCGATTTAGCCTGCAGTGCGGATTGCAACAATGCCAGGGTCGCCCTCAGAGCAGGGCGCCATCCATATTTACCGAACGCATCTGCGGTTCTGGTTCAGGCCTCACAGGTTAGAGACGGAGAAATATCACTGGACTCGGGGCTATGGGAGGAAGGCACTTCCTTGCAAAGAACCATCAGTCGCAAAAGCACTTTTTCTTGATTTTATTATTAGATGTTAAACCCATAATATAGAAACTAACATTTACGCAGGTTACAAAATAAGAGCTTTTCATTTTTCAAAGTCCCTAAGGTTAAGGTACATCCCCACATGAATGAGTACAGGTCAGCCTCCTTCGGTTTTGTAGATTCTTTTCAAAAATTATTCTAGACTATTCAGCTTTCTCTGTGTAGTAACAGTTCAAAGCAGAAACTTGAGAAACAGCAAGTGGCCAGACGGAGTGCATAGCAAATAAACTGAGCTATGTGTGGCCTTTTTCCAAATCAGGGTATGTACTCAGTTCCTGAAAAACAATTCAATATGTAGGTTCTCATTTATTAGTGAGATTTTAGGAAAAAACGTTTTAACATATAACACAAAGTAACTGTTGCATGGTTTTAATATACATTGAACTTTCCAGGAATGCAATTGCTGTGTAAATTAAGACTGTAAGTTTTTCTGTTTGAAACATTACCAAGGGTTGTCCACCATATCAGAAAGTCGTATCTGACAACCACACCGTGATTTTCCGTTGTCAATATACACACTGATCTGCACTTGTAGCTGGTGATGCTACATACAGGTTCAGGCATCTAACAATTTAATTTTGTCTTCTAGGGGGGTTATACCCAAGCTTTTTTATTGAAATACATTTTATTAAAAATTCTTTTCCTTTTTTCTGCTTTATATTCAGTTAGAGTACTATGTTCATTGTTTAAAATTATAGGTGCATATAGGTTATATTAACTTTAACTTTCATTTCAGGATATCTGGCATGAAATATTTGTTATAAAAGGGACACTGAGTCTGGTAGGTTAAGAGAATCACTAATTTCATCCAACCTCTTCGCTCCACAATGAAACTGAGGCTCAGAGAGGTAAAGTAACTTGCTCAAGGCCACAAAGCAAGGTAATGACCAAGTTGGGACCAGCAGCTACCTAGGCATCTGGTGCTCCTTCTAGAACACTGCATTGCCTCAAAGTGAAGACTACATAAATATGCAAAGAGGGAGAAAAATTAAACTCACAGCTCAGAGTGAGTGGGTGACCATTAGACTCAAGGGACAGGGACTGCAGAAGTCCCCCCTGCAACCCACCCACCCTCCAGCCCAGGGGCAAGACGCTTTAGAGAAGTTGCTGCTGTTTGTTTGTTTTCACCTGAAGAGCACTGGGTGCCGGTTCTGGCACTGAACTCATGCGCACTGAGCTGTGGCCAATTCAAAGTGTCTCTCTAAAGGTATACAGAGAAAGCAGACACTTGTGAGGCTTGCATTTAAGGCTGGCTTGAAAGTGAAGGAAAAAAAAAGAGCAGAAAGAACATTATCTCGAGAAAGCAACATTTTGTTCTTACTTTGAACGTGAACTATCAAGAGTATTTGACAGTCAAGAAGTCAAGGGATATATTCTCAATTTAAAATCAATAATTGGTGCCCTAAATCAAATCAATAAATGGTGCCTCTAGTTTTAGGCCTTGAGTTTGGGTATTTTTAATCAGATGGACTTCAAAGGAGGTCTGAATTCGCAAACAACTAGGTAGAATAGGTAAAACGCATGTCCCAGGTAACTTTTCTATTTAACACAGGCATTAACACAGTACAAAGCATTCCTAGGAGATACACGGGAGGTGATTAACATTTGTCTCAAAGCGGACTTCTAATCAAATCGCTGCTCCACATTTACAGAGCAAGAAAATTCTCTCGACTAAGTAGCTTCCTCATTCACTCGGTACTCGACTAAATCAAACCGAGCACTCTCAAAATAAGAACAGAGAAGCCAGCCAACTAATTATATTCTCTTAAATGATCATCTACATTTAGCCTTAAGTCACTGCTACTCATAGGAGCTCCCCAAACCTTAAAAGGAAATTAAAATACCCAATATTGGTTTCAAGTTAAAGCTGATACCCACAATTATAATATTTATGATCACTCTGTAAGTTAAAATGACTCATCTTTTCTTTTGGACTCAGTGTGGTAAACACTTTCCACTTTAGTTCAAATAGTTGCTACTAAAAAGAGCCTAGTATTTTAGGCTGGAAATCCTGAACCTTTGTGATGGACTTTGCTTCAAATGAATATGATCCTAAACGCCTATGCAATCATTTTTATGAAATTAATGGTATTTGTATCTATAAAATAAAATAAAATGCAATATATCTGAAGTTACAAACGCGCTAAGCCAAGACATTTAACTCTCTGTGTGGAGTGATACACAGAATTGCCTTTTCACATTATCTTAAGTGAGGTCTGAGGCAGACAGCAGGCAGATGGAGGCCCCGGGAAGGCAGCTGTTACGATGAACTGCAGCAAAGGGACATATCTGGTGGCTTTAAAACCCTAGGGAGAAAAATAAACAGCTGATTACTATGGCCGCTTTCTCAGATTTTCTTTTGGAAGCACCTAAATGAAAGAGGGTGGTGGGTCTAGGTTTGCAGCGATCAGACCTCTCTATTGGAGTCGCCTCCTACGTAGCCCTTAGAACCTGCTTGGGTACCGTCAGAGAGGGCCCCGAAATGACAGGTGGGAGGTGGAGGGCAAAGATGCTCCCTAGGAAGCAAAACGTCCACTTTGCTGCACAATGTTGAGTACTAGAGAGAGTATTAAAAAGCAGAAAACGTGATCCATCTTAACTATCCCACTCACTTGGCAAGGCACATCTTATTGGAGAAGGGCTCCGACTTCGAGATATCTGGAAAATATAAAAGTGTAACGTGAACTACATAGCAGATGGAGCTCAAAAGATGAATCCTTTTGACGTTTTTGTCCTAAAACCAGCTAAATAATTGGCTCCAAGGCACTTTAGAACTATGATTTTTCTTCCCCTTACAGGTGACCATGTGATCCTTTCATACTGCCTTAAGTAAATGGGCACTCAATTTGGTTTAAATTACACTATTCATTAAACGCTGGGTAAAATGGCTTAAGAGCAGCCATATTGAATTCAATGCTTTTTAGAAAATAAAAATAATCATTATAATTAACTAATTAAAGCTAAAATGATGATATAATCTCTGGCAGATCCTTTATATACATTATCTCATGTGTCCAGAGCTCTGTCTTATTAAGGAAGGTCACCAAGCAGCCAGAAGAGAATCATTTTCCAAATTTCACCTTTACTTCCACTAAGCAAAAGGCACCAACTGTGACCACAGAGCCGTTACCTCTCAGCCACAAGGCTACAAGCATCATTCTTGCTCTGAGTTTTCAAACACATTAGATAAACAGATGCTAATGAAGATGGAATCTGTTCTGGATGATCCAATACCTCACACAAGCCACAAAAAAAAACCTAACCATAAATATTTAATTTTTGATCATGCAGGTGTATTCAGTTTTATTGTAGTGAAAGGATGATAGAAAGAGACAGAAAGTTGGTAGTAGTTTCACCTTTGAGACTGTATTTTATTCTCATCTAACGTTTAATTTGTTCTTCCTGAGCGAAAAAATGAGAAGGAGAAAGAAGGTGGTTCAAACACGTCTAGGGGCTCATCGCAGAGGACATTGCCCACGGATGAGCCTTCCACTGAGAGCCCAGAGTTGCAATCTGCCCTGGCGATAGCACGATAAGAATCTGATCTTACTCTTCTCCTGATATACCTTCTCCTCTTGGAAGGGGGAGAATTGTGATTTTCCCAGGACAGTGCTCTCAAGATTTCCTTTTTATTTCTCAATCCACTGAATGCACTCTCCTTTTGCTTTTCCCTACTGTAATACTTATTTGTAAATAATGGTCATTAAACGTATTAAAATCTCCCCGAGCAAAAGGACTGTGTCAGACGCATGCCTTTTCCATTTCCCCACCATTTCTTAGGCCATTTTCTTCACCCGGATCCTCCTCTCAGTTCTCCAGCCCATTGAAATTCCACCCATTCTGAAAGGCCAAATCAAACACCCACCCCTAATGAATCCCTTCCTCATTACCAAATCCAGAAGGAATCTCGATCTCCTTCGACAGTTCCAGCCCTTTGTGCTTCGTTATGGACTGCATCATATTGTGTTGCACTATGGACTTAGCGATGTATAGACTGTATCACAGTCAGTTAATTTGTTTAAATCATACTGATTTAAGTATTGGGACCCACTCAGGGAAGAGATCATCTTTTAGTCATTTCTGTGTCCCTCTCAAATCTAGCACCACCAGATACAGAAGGAATGTTTGATAAGGAGCGTGCTGAAGCCATGATAAATGCTCACTAAACTCAGTAAGGAAGCTGGGTCTTAGGAACTGCTGGGGTTTTTGTTTTTGTTTGTTTGTTTGTTTTTGTTTTTGCCAAGGCGGTGTAGCAACACGAGGGCTACAGCTGCATGCCAGAGACAATTTTGGAGAAGCAGCGCACTGCCAGATGTGGTTCTCCTTCTCCACTCTCTTCTAAAACGAGGCTGAACAAATATTTAAAGAATTTTTATTGGGATAGTCCTGTATTCAAAAGGTATTGACTAAA